>CM038678.1:59255060-59520564 GCA_021605205.1 Aegilops longissima | reverse complement strand
CACCTAGTTTTCTGGCGGGAGCACTCCATGCGACACTTGTCACGCTGGGCGCCTCTGAACCGCTTCGTTCTGGCGCTTCTGAAGGCCGAAGGGCGCTCGTTAACTAGTTGCTCTCCCCACCTCCAGGCTCGAGTTCTCAAAATGGACCTATTTGTCCATGGACCAGGCCTGATTGGTCCGCGGACAGTGATGCAGTAGCCGACCATCCTAAAGTTCCCGCTCCATTTCAAAACAAAGTTGAACAAACCTATTGAATTTCATCAAACACGACGAAATTCATAGAAATTCAGAACGGACAGCATTTCATCCATTTAACTAAAAACTAAAGAATAACTAGACTAACTTGTAGCTGACGGTGACCTCGTTCCTGCTGCTGTCATAGTAGTCCTTCCAGCGGTGCAAGGCCATCGCCTGACGCTTGGGAGGAGCCGCCCCATTTCCTCCTACGCCGTGCGGAGGGCCGCAGTGCCTGGCGCTCATGGGGGTGTCGCTTAGTGACTACTCCTCATCGATCTTGGCAAGCTCCCTACCTGCGCCGAGAGCCGAAACTTGGGCATGATAAATACGGTGGTGTGGACGTCCCCGCAGCAAAGAGGACTGGGAGCCATGGAAATTCGGCTTCAATGCGGTGCAACGACTGGAGTGGGCTTCTCGGTCGTCGTGTCAGCATTGAAGCGGCTCTGCTCGCTCGTCAGGTTGCGTCGGTCTGACCGATATCAATGTCATGGAGTAACGCCCGCTTTGAAGCTACGCTAACCGGCATGAATGCGTAGCAACCTCTTCGCGAGGAAAGGTTCTTTTAGGTGGGAGTGTTTTTGGGTGCGACCGGAGTGGCAGACGTGTGTGTGGCAGCGGTCCGGATGCCTACAAAGCCCCCTGGGTTGCCTCCGCTTTGCGAGAAAACAAACATCTGGATCACTCTGCGGAGTGGGCTTCTTGGTCGCCACCCACCTCTAGCATGCAACATGCATTAGTGCATACTAAGAGGGTTTTAAATCACACTACATTTAAATTTGACATGCATAAATTTTTATGTTAAGATTTCTCTTGCTTATACAAAAATTTCTCTCATAGTTTACATCTTAAAGACTGAATTAGCATCCTACACAATATTTAGAAACTACACATTCAATTCCGCAAGCTGCCGTAGAGGAAAGGCTGTGAAAAAACGTTGTTGTATTATATTCTTACAAAACAAAGATTATGAAGAAAACCCCTGGTGAGGAAGGAAACCAAAAGTCTGTTCACTAGAGAGATGCGAGAGACATCAAGCGGTCAGCTTGCTAAGCTATCAATTTTTTTTTGAAAATTTTGCAATCAATGAGAGATGTGAGACATGTTACAGAAAACCAAATGGTCATCTCTTTTGAACTATGGGCTCATCTATGGTCTCCAAATGAACAATGATTATCTCCATCTTAGTGAAAGAAATGTCTATTTCATTACTAGAATGCCGGTGTGTTCTTCCGGTGCGATAAGAATTACCCTGTGCAACGCACGGGCGGTGTTTAGCCGGTAGATTCCTATACGCGAGAAAACCATTCCAGTGCTAGTACCGAACAGCTCCAACAATCTGTATTACCACGTGGCAGCTTCCTATACGCGAGAAAACATGCCACACAGGTGGCCACGCGCATTCCCTGCACAGCGCATCGTCACCCAAGTCAAACGTGATCGTGATGGCGTGATGACCAGTCCACGGGGGCTCTCAAAGCAAATCAAAAACAGAAAAAAGGAAGCAAGAGAGCCGCTGGGGCGTCTCGCGGCGTGGCGGAGCGCGTCCCCGCCGCACGCCGCCTGTTCGACGAAATGCCTCCGCGGCGAGACGGCGCGCCGACGCCGACCTTCTCGCCACCGCCGAGCCCCGGCGGCACGCCCTCCGCTTCCAAGAGCGCGGGGCCCCTCCCCCAGCCTCGTCTCCGCACCCCGCCTACAAGGGCCCATCCGCTCCGGGTGGCACCGGCACCGACGATGAGGCCGCTGCTACCCCTCCCTCATGTCCGCGCTGTGGCGGAAGCCACCCCCCCACGGCCTCGCCATCCCCAACACCAGCTTCCTCTCCAGGGGTTGGCGTCTCCCTTGTAGAGCTGGTGGCGACCGGCGACGGCAGCGGGCGCGCACGAGGAGGGAGGGGAGGTGGAGAAGGCGATGGAAGACCCCGTCAAGACGACAGCGCGCTCTGACCCGGAGAAGCAGCTCTCATCCGCTGCGGGTGGTACCGGCACTGGCGACGCCACCGCCGCTACTCCACCCTCATCTCTGCGCTGCTGCGGAATCCCCTCCGCCGCCTCGACGCCCCCCGCATCAGCCTCCCGACCTACCTCTCCACCTCCACGGGTTCAATGCGGCGGAAGCACCCCCATGACCATCAGTTCTGACGCCGTCTCTGAGTCGGAAAAACAGAGCCAGCACGAGGTGGACCTTGATCCGACGGATAGGAAGCTGAGCCAGCATAAGCTTGCAGAAGAGGCGGAGGAGGTGGAGCAACGGGAGATGTTGCGACGCAGAGAGGAAAACAACTTGATGAGCGGGAGACACTCTTGAGGCAGACGCATTACGCTGTTCCGCAAGGTCATGCAGGACTGAGCAACTGGGTGGAGAAGGATGAGGAGGAGGAGAAGAGGAAGAGGAAGGGGAAAGAGAAGGAGGATGAGGGTGAGGAGAATGAGCAGGAGCAGGGGAAGGGAGAACATAATCATAGCTGTCCTGGGTCTGGATTATTTCCTTGGACTGCAGAGCTACCCAGGGACGATGCATTGGCAGCGCTGAAGCAACAACTGCTTATGCCCCAACAGTCAAAATTAATGCCCACTCCGTCGGATACGCCCAATGCAGCACTACCTGAGATTACGGCAATGACCATGAGGACTTCCACACCCAAGGCCAAGGTGTGTAATAGTCTGCCAATGTTTCAGTTTAGAATGTTGTAGTGCTCAATTAGCTAGATTAGAATGTTGTAACTTAGATTCTCTTTTCACGTATATGAATTTTATCCGTACTTTGAAGTACTGACGCTCTTCATTCATTGCCTCTTATATTTGTCTTCTCTGATGATTTTTGATATATCATTCATGAACTGCTAGCCAAATATTATTTCGTGAGCATACTAGTTGTCCGAACAGTATCCAGGCAATCAATCAGAGTTTTATTTACAGATAAATAATATTTATGTTTGTTATCTCCTACCTTCAGTTTTCAAATATCTTCCATTAGTCATTATGACGGCAAGTTTGTGATATATTAGCCTTCATTGCACTTAAAAGAAGCTCTTGTTTGTTTGTACCTCATTCAGATGATTTTCTAAATATGTGACATCAGTATTTGTAAACTAGACGTCTATTCTTCCATTTTGAATACAAAAGTGTTTAAATATTGCTTTGTGTAATTCGCAACAACAACAACAAAGCATTTAGTCCCAAACAAGTTGGGGTAGGCTAGAGGTGAAACCCATAAGATCTCGCGGCCAACTCATGGCTCTGGCACTTGGATAGCAAGCTTCCACGTACCCCTGTCCATAGCTAGTTCTTTGGTGATACTCCAATCCTTCAGGTCTCTCTTAACAGACTCTTCCCATGTCAAGTTCGGTCTACCCCGACCTCTCTTGCCATTCTCCGCACGATTTAGCCGTCCGTTACGCACTGGAGCTTCTGGAGGCCTGCACTGAATATGCCCAAACCATCTCAAACGATGTTGGACAAGCTTCTCTTCAATTGGTGCTACCCCAACTCTATCTCAGTATATCATCATTCCGACTCGATCCTTCCTCGTGTGGCCACACATCCATCTCAACATACGCATCTCCGCCACACCTAATCTGTTGAACATGTCGCCTTTTAGTCGGCCAACACTCGGCGCCATACAACATTGCGGGTCGAACCGCGTCAGCATCAGAACTTGCCTTTTAGCTTTTGTGGCACTCTCTTGTCACAGAGAATGCCAGAAGCTTAGCGCCACTTCATCCATCCGGCTTTGCTCCGGTGGTTCACATCTTCATCAATACCCCCATCCTCCTGCAACATTGACCCCAAATATCGAAAGGTGTCTTTCTGAGGTACCACCTGCCCATCAAGGCTAACCTTCTCCTCCTCACACCTAGTAGTACTGAAACCGCACATCACGTATTCGGTTTTAGTTCTACTAAGCCTAAACCCTTTCGATTCCAAGGTTTGTCTCCATAACTCTAACTTCCTATTTACCCCCGTCCGACTATCGTCAACTAGCACCACATCATCCGCAAAGAGCATACACCATGGAATATCTCCCTATATATATCCCTTGTGACCTCATCCATCACCAAGGCAAAAAGATAATGGCTCAAAGCTGACCCCTGATGCAGTCCTATCTTAATCGGGAAGTCATCAGTGTCGACATCACTTGTTCGAACACTTGTCACAACATTATCGTACATGTCCTTAATGAGGGTAATGTACTTTGCTAGGACTTTGTGTTTCTCCAAGGCCCACCACATGACATTTCGCAGTATCTTATCATAGGCCTTCTCCAAGTCAATGAACACCATATGCTAGTCCTTCTTTTGCTCCCTGTATCTCTCCATAAGCTGTCGTACCAAGAAAATGGCTTCCATGGTCGACCTCGGCATGAAGCCAAACTGATTTTTGGTCACGCTTGTCATTCTTCTTAAGCGGTGCTCAATGGCTCTCTCCCATAGCTTCATTGTATGGCTCATCAGCTTAGTTCCATGGTAATTAGTACAATTCAGAACAACCCCCTTGTTCTTGAAGATTGCTACTAATATACTCCGTCTCCATTCTTCTGGCATCTTGTTTGCCCGAAAAATGAGGTTGAAAAGCTTGGTTAGCCATACTATCGCTATGTTCCCTTAGGCCTTTCCACACCTCAATGGGGATACAATCAGGGCCCATCGCCTTGCCTCCTTTCATCCTTTTTAAAGCCTTCTTGACCTCGGACTCCTGGATTCGCCGCACAAAACGCATGCTGGTCTCATCAAAGGAGTCGTCCAGTTCAATGGTAGAACTCTCAATTCTCCCCATTGAACAGCTTGTCAAAGTACTCCCGCCATCTATGCTTAATCTCATCATCCTTCACCAAGAGTTGGTCTGCTCCGTCCTTGATGCATTTGGCTTGGCCAATATCCCTCGTCTTCCTCTCTTGAATCTTGGCCATCTTATAGATGTCCCTTTCACCTTCCTTCGTGCCTAATCGTTGGTAGAGGTCCTCATATGCCCGACCCCTTGCTTCACTGACAGCTCGCTTTGCGGCCTTCTTCGCCATCTTGTACTTCTCTATGTTGTTCAGACTCCTATCCGGTATAGGCGCTCAAGCAATCTTTCTTCTCTTTAATCGCCTCCCGGACATCAACATTCCACCACCAGGTATCCTTATCTTCGCTTCTCCTTCCCCTGGACACTCCAAACTCCTCCGAGGCCACCATACGAATGCAAGTGGCCATCTTCATCCAGACATTGTCTGCATCCCCTCCTTCCTCCCAAGGGCCCTCCTTAATGGCCCTCTGCTTGAACGCCTGAGCTACCTCCCCCTTGAGCTTCCACCACTTTGTTCTAGCGACTTTGGCACGCTTATTCCGCTGGACACGAATCCGAAAGGGGAAGCCAGCAGCCACCAGCTTATGTTGGGTACAACACTCTCTCCAGGTATCACCTTACAGTCTAGGAATGCACGCCTATCTTCTCTCTAGAGAGGATGAAATTGATTTGGCTAGAGTGTTGGCCACTACTAAAAGTCACCAGATGTGATTCTCTCTTTCTAAAGAGGGTGTTAGCTACAATCATGTCGTAGGCTAGAGCAAAGCTTAACACACCTTCTCCTTCTTGATTCCTGACGCTATAGCCAAAGCCCCCATGCGCCCCTTCGAAATCTGTGTTAGATGTACCCACGTGGCCATTGAGGTCTCCTCCTATGAAGAGCTTCTCGCCAATCGGTACACTACTAACCATGTCTTCCAGGCCTTCCCAGAACTCCCTCTTGGTGTTCTCATTGTGGCCTACTTGCGGGGCATAGACGCTGATAACATTGAGAACTAAGTCCTCAACTACCAGCTTGACCAGGATAATCCGGTCCCCACGTCTCTTGACGTCTACCACTCCATATTTGAGGCTCTTGTTGATCAAGATGCCTACGCTATTTCTGTTTGCAACCGTCCCCGAGTACCACAACTTGAAGCCGGTATCCTCCACCTCCTTCGCCTTCTGTCCCCTTTGATAACTATGTGCATAAAAAATGAACTAGTTCATGGCCTAACTTCTGTGGACTTAGCTTTTTGTTTGCACAATGGATAAACGAGTTTTGATGCACTTATCTCCTTTCATATAAAAGTATGCCAGGTCAATCTGTAGCTTGTCTTATATGAGGCCATTTTAATCCAAACTATTAACTATGATGTAATTTTGTCCACCTTATTTGCTCATGTACTTAATCATTTCCGGGTGTTTGTAAACAATTGGATTTATGAAGTTTTATTCTTTATTCTTCAAAGCATATTTTTTCTGTAAAGTAGTTCACATTCATCGGCGTAGTTGACTAAATGTATAGCTAACTTACATTACACTTATGTAGGTATACCAGTTTGAGACTCGTTTTATGGCTCCCAGCCTTGATCAGAGTACTTCTGAAATCAACGATCTTGAGATGGTAAATATGATTTTCTTGTCATTTACTTTTGCTTTCCTAGTTTCTTTTGCTGATAGTCTACATTATTAGAACACGTGAGCTTTTTCTCATACCTTTGGTAAATTTACCCTATCCGGCAGGTGAAAGTTGGCCTCCTTGTTCTTACAAGATTGAGCGAGAACTTGCACGAGAGGAGGTTATATTCAACCATTCATGAAATACTGAAAGCTGCAGTTGCTAGATACAATACCAATCAGCTTATGACAGAGCGAGATGTATAATTCACCCTATGCATTGTGTAGGCATGCGTGTATATATTTGGCAGGATATATTACTTGTGGGTGCTCATTGTTTGCTCCTTTCCCCTTTAATTTCAGCGTGTGAGGTGGGAGATCAGAAAGATACTGACAGGTCAGACACAGAACCTTGGAATTGCCATTGATGAGGTTTCCATTGTAAGCCTGAGCTTTGAAAAGGTGTTTACTCAGGACATTCAAGAAAAAGAGGTGATGACACAAGAAGATGAGCAAGGTAACAGGACTATACAAGAAGCTGGGCAAGATAACAGGAGTGCAATGATTAGGTCACAGGTAAGAGATCTTGAATATGTCTTGTATAAGCTTGACACTATGTTATCTACGAAAGGATGAAGCAAAAATAATAGGAAGAAACTAATTATGGATATTCCCTACATTACAATGGCCTATTATTGCTTGTGCTAGTAAAACAGGTAGTCCTCCGATCCATATTAATTGTTGGTGATTTAGTGTACTAAATCAGCGACAATTAATATGTATCGGAGGGAGTACCTAGTTTTATCCGACTCCATTTACATGTTCTTTAATTCAGATATTTTATTGAAGGAATTACTGGATAATTTGCTTTGAATTGAGGGTTCTTTCCTTAATAACTGACACTGAAGTACTGAATCACTTGCACTGATTTGCAGAAATCCACTCTTTGCCTCTTTTCGAAAGATTACTTTCTTAAATGCAAGTGACAGAACCACTGCTTTCAACTAACAGTTTGACTTCTTCGGGGTTTTGAAAATGATTGAATCTAGTCTTCCCTAAGGCTAGGGACTTATCTTGACAAAGTGGATTGTATTCATGGAGTAGACATACTGATATTCTATACACCTTCTCAGGACGACGACCAGATCTGGAACAAGAGGCAGATTGGTTATATTTTTGATCTAGGTACTGCGCTGGGCATTATATTTTTGACTCGACCCTGGTTGCCTAGTAGCTATGACCGATGGATAATGGCTGCATTTGCTGCCGTTTGGGGGGCGGGCAGCATGGGCTTGCCCATTGGAATGTTTGGCACCTCCAGGGTTGAAAAAAATTGTAGTCGGCATGTAGGGCGATTCATCTCTCTTTCCTTCTCACTGCTTGTCATCTATGCAATCTACATCCTGACACTAAATGTCGCCGGCACTCCACCAACTCCATCTGTGTCGTCATTTGGAATCACCAACGGTGATGGTGATGGTGATGGTGATGCTGACTGGTGGACAACTGCTGGCTTCATTGTGATTGCGGCTCTAGTGTCCTTTGGACACCTATGTTCCTGGATAAGAGTATGATATAATCCCAACCTTCATCTCTAATCCCTTGTCTATTTCAGTTTTTGGTTTATCTCTTGGGTTGAGGTAACAATCTCAATTATGATGCAGGGGTGTTGTACAGGTGGTGACAGGGACATGTTGCCTTAGAATGTTGACAACAGTCTGGTGTAACCCTGGCCATGTCAGCTCTCTTTTTCTGAGCCCTGAGACGGGAAAGCAAGAAGAGTTTGTCTCGTCTATGGTATTGAGATGCTCGCTGGTTATGCTATATCGCTGTGATGATCAATGTAGATTTTTGCCTTTGCTGCTGTTTGGCTGGTACAGGAATACGGATATGCCGAGTTGCTGAAACAAGCGCTCCAGGTCTGTTGGGGCCTTTGTATATGCGGTGCTTATGCTGTTGAAGTGTTGATACTCATAGAATAGAATGTTTTTTTTGGAAAGAGTAGAAGGGTTTCTGTGCAGTGTTGGAATGTGTGATGAGAGGTCGTTGATGTGTTGTTTTGGATCTCGGCCACTCACTGTGATGTTGGGAGTATGATTTTCACCGTATGTTGCGTGAAATTGGTTTTGCATTTTAATCCCCTGTATATTCCGTGCTTTCATATTGTTGGGAGCTGGACTTAGGTATGTTTAATTTGCGCCAAAGATTGTTTAGCTAGCTTGGATTTTCTTTTGTTAATGTTTTGTTTGCCAATGGAGTGGCCAACATTGGTAGTATAGAAAAATAAAGT
Organism: Aegilops longissima; assembly: GCA_021605205.1. NCBI lineage: Eukaryota > Viridiplantae > Streptophyta > Magnoliopsida > Poales > Poaceae > Aegilops > Aegilops longissima. The sequence goes on along the minus strand of CM038678.1, from coordinate 59,511,651 downwards.
AAACTACTCTGTATTGTAATGTATTTGATATGGCAAGATTAGACTAATACCTTTTTCTTTGAACAGTTTGGATTGCTTACCGCATGTGTCACGTGGTAAAAATTAGACTAATACCTAACATACCCTCGGTCTTTATTCCTAATAACAAAGGCCAATGTCCGTTTAAAAAAAGGGAGGGTCAATCTTTTCTTTTTTTCATAACCAAAAATTTCGGCACGGTACACTTTGGTTATAACCGCTCAGAGTCTCAGACCTTCCCGTCAACTAGCCATCTTCCGGTCAAGTGCTTGTCTGCTTGATGTGTACGTACTACTACTACTTAGAGTAGAACGCTGCAGGAACTCCACTTGTAGCACGTACGCGGTACCTGACCGGACCGGACCGAATCGGAGTCCTTTTCGTAAGTATACTTATAAAGTAGTACTATATTCGTTTGTAATTCCCAACCCCTGATTATTCGTTCAAGTTAATCTCCTCGGCGAAGCGATCGGTCGAGATACAAAGTTTTTCGACGGATCGACCTCGATCCTCCCTCCCTTCCTCCTGCCCATGCCGGCGCCGGCGTACGATGTGCGCTGCAGCTTGCTCTTGCTGGAGGAAGGACGGCTGCCGCTGCCTTCGGCCGTGGCGCCACAGCTCGTGCCAAAGCCCAAGAAAACCAACCCTCCGTGGGTCCGCGCAATCAGGGTACGTGTTAAGCTATATACTCCTTCTGTTTTAAAATAGATCATTCAACTTTGTACAAACTTTTACTAAAGTTAGTACAAAGTTGAGTCATCTATTTTGGAATGGGGGAAATACATGTTGATCCCATGTCCCATAATCGAAAGTTTTTTTTTTGAGGGAGCCTCACAAATTCCATTTTTTTTCCTTGTACGTGCAGGCGTTCGGCAACACGGCATGTGTACTATTTATAGTCTTCATCTTGGGGTTCATACTTCCACGGAGCAGGGACAAGAACCACCTCCGCCTGTTCTTCAACTGCGCCATCCCCGTGCTCCTCTCGCTTGGCTTCCCGGTCATGGCGTATATCCTCACGATGGACGTTGATGATCAACCCCAGGGCGCATGCAATGCGTGATGCATGGCTTACTTGTATTCCGAGCCTTGCAAAGCAAGCCAAGCCTCTTGGATGTTTAGTGAAGGTGATCGTGCTGCCATTAGCACATAGAAGTAATCCTGTAAACAGATAACTGCCGAAGCTTATTGTTAGAAGGGAGAGATGGAGATTGGTGAAATAGTTGATTGTATTGTTTGAACATGCAATGGTGGTTTCAGAGGTCAAGCTTTTTTTGGGTTCTATGGAGTCTAGTGTTACTCATGTTGGGTAACGTAGTAATTTAAAAAAAATTCCTACGCACACGCAAGATCATGGTGATGCATAGCAAGGAGAGGGGAGTGTGTCTCCACGTACCTCATAGACCGAAAGCGGAAGCGTTAGCACAACGCGGTTGATGTAGTCGTACGTCTTCACGGCCCGACCGATCAAGCACCGAAACTACGACACCTCCGAGTTCTAGCACACGTTCAGCTCGATGACGTCCCTCGAACTCTGATCCGGCCGAGTGTCGAGGAGAGTTCCGTCAGCACGACGGCGTGGTGACGATCTTGATGTTCTACCGTCGCAGGGCTTCGCCTAAGCACCGCTACGATATTATCGAGGTGGACTATGGTGGAGGGGGGCACCGCACACGGCTAAAAAATCAAGAGATCAATTGTTGTTGTTGTTGTGCCTAGAGGTGCCCCTCTGCCCCCGTATATAAAGGAGCAAGGGGGAGGGGGCGGCCGGCCTAGGAGGGGGCACGCCAAGGGGAGTCCTACTCCCACCGGGAGTAGGACTCCCTCCTTCCTTGTTGGAGTAGGAGAAGGGGAGAAAGAGGAGGAGAGGAGGAAGAAAAAGGGGGCTGCACCCCTTGTCCAATTCGGACCAGAGGGGGGCTGCGCGCCTCCTTCCTTTCGGCCTCTCTCCTCTATTCCCGTATGGCCCAATAAGGCCCATATACTCCCGGCGAAATCCGTAACTCTCCGGTACTCAAAAATACCGAATCACTGGAACCTTTCGAAGTCCGAATATAGTCATCCAATATATCGATCTTTACGTCTCGACCATTTCGAGACTCCTCATCATGTCCCCGATCTCATCCGGGACTCCGAACTCCTTCGGTACATCAAAACACATAAACTCATAATATAATTGTCATCGAAACCTTAAGCGTGCGGACCCTACGGGTTCGAGAACAATGTAGACATGACCGAAACACGTTTCGGTTCAATAACCAATAGCGGAACCTGGATGCTCATATTGGCTCCCACATATTCTACAAAGATCTTTATCGGTCAAACCACATAACAACATACGTTGTTCCCTTTGTCATTGGTATGTTACTTGCCCGAGATTCGATCTTCAGTATCTCAATACCTAGTTCAATCTCGTTACCAGCAAGTCTCTTTACTCGTTATGTAATGCATCATCCCGCAACTAACTCATTAGCTACATTGCTTGCAAGGCTTATAGTGATGTGCATTACCGAGAGGGCCCAGAGATACCTCTCCGACAATCAGAGTGACAAATCATAATCTCGAAATATGCCAACTCAACATGTACCTTCGGAGACACCTGTAGAGCTCCTTTATAATCACCCAGTTACGTTGTGACGTTTGGTAGCACACAAAGTGTTCCTCCGGTAAACGGGAGTTGCATAAACTCATAGGTATAGGAACATGTATAAGTCATGAAGAAAGCAATAGCAACATACTAAACGATCAAGTGCTAAGCTAACGGAATGGGTCAAGTCAATCACATCATTCTCCTAATGATGTGATCCCGTTAATCAAATGAAAACTCATGTCTATGGTTAGGAAACACAACCATCTTTGATCAACGAGCTAGTCAAGTAGAGGCATACTAGTGACACTATGTTTGTCTATGTATTCACACATGTATTATGTTTCCGGTTAATACAATTCTAGCGTGAATAATAAACATTTATCATGATATAAGGAAATAAATAATAACTTTATTATTGCCTCTAGCTCATATTTCCTTCAATCTCCCACTTGCACTAGAGTCAATAATCTAGTTCACATCACCATGTGATTTAACACTAATATTCACATCTCCATGTGATTAACACCCATAGTTCACATCGTCATGTGATCAACACCCAAAGGGTTTACTAGAGTCAATAATCTAGTTCACATCGATATGTGATTAACACCCAAAGAGTACTAATGGTGTGATCATGTTTTGCTCGTGAGAGAAGTTTAGTCAACAGGTCTGTCACATTCAGAGCCATATGTATTTTGTAAATATTCTATGTCTACAATGCTCTGCATGGAGCTACTCTAGCTAATTGCTCCCACTTTCAATATGTATCCAGATTAAGACTTAGAGTCACCTGGATCAGTGCCAAAACTTGTATCGACATAACCCTTTATGACGAACCTTTTGTCACCTCCATAATCGAGAAACATATCCTTATTCCACTAAGGATAATTTTGACCAATGTCCACTGATCTACTCCTAGATCACTATTGTACTCCCTTGCCAAACCAGGGCAGAGTATACAATAGGTCTGGTCCATAGCATGGCATACTTTTATACAACCTATGACTGATGCATAGGGAATGACTTTCATTCTCTTTCTATTTTCTGTCGTGGTCGGGATTTGAGTCTTACTCAATTTCATACCTTTGCAACACAGGCAAGAACTCTTTCTTTGATTGTTCATTTTGAACTACTTCAAAATCTTGTCAAGGTATGTACTCATTGAAAATCTTATCAAGCGTCTTGATCTATCTCAATAGATCTTGATTCTTAATATGTAAGTATCTTTACTGAGGTCTTTCTTTGAAGAAATCCTTTTAAACACTACTTTATGCTTTCCAGAAAATTCTACATCATTTCTGATCAACAATAATGTCACTCACATATATTTGTCAGAAAGGCTGTAGTGCTCCCACTCACTTTATTGTAAATACATGCTTCACTGCAAGCCCTGTATAAAACTATATGCTTTGATCAACTTATCAAAGCGTATATTCCAACTCCGAGATGCTTGCACCAGTCCATAGATGGATCGCTGGAGCTTACACATTTTGTTAGCACCTTTAGGATTGACAAAACATTCTGGTTGCATCATATACAACTTTTTTTAATAAATCCATTAAAGAATGCAGTTTTGACATCCATTTGCCAGATTTCATAAAATGTGGCAATTGCTAACATGATTCGGACAGACTTAAGCATCGATACGAGTGAGAAAATCTTATCATATTCAACACCTTGAACTTGTCGAAAAACCTTTTGTGACAAGTCGAGCTTTATAGATAGTAACACTACTATCAGCGTATGTCTTCCTCTTGAAGATCCATTTATTTTCTATGGCTTGCCGATCATCGGGCAAGTCAATCAAAGTCCACACTTTGTTCTCATACATGGATCCCATCTCAGATTTCATGGCCTCAAGCCATTTCACGGAATCTGGGCTCATCATCGCTTCCTCATAGTTCGTAGGTTCATCATGGTCTAGTAACATGAATTCCAGAATAGAATTACCGTACCACTCCGGTGCGTATCTCACTCTGGTTGACCTACGATGTTTGGTAGTAAATTGATCTGAAGTTTCATGATCAATATCATTAGCTTCCTCACTAATTGATGTAGGTGTCACAGAAACAGATTTCTGTGATGAACTACTTTCCATAAAGGGAGCAGGTACAATTACCTCATCAAGTTCTACTTTCCTCCCACTCACTTCTTTCGAGAGAAACCCCTTCTCTAGAAAGGATCCATTCTTAGCAATGAATGTTTTGCCTTCGGATTTGTGATAGAAGGTGTACCCAACAGTTTCCTTTGGGTATTCTATGAAGACGCACTTCTCCGATTTGGGTTCGAGCTTATCAGGTTGAAACCTTTTTCACATAAGCATCGCAACTCCAAACTTTAACAAACGACAGCTTAGGTTTATTGCCAAACCATAGTTCATACGGTGTCGTCTCAACGGATTTAGATGGTGCCCTATTTAAAGTGAATGCAGCTATCTCTAATGCATAGCCCCAAAACGATAGTGGTAAATTGGTAAGATACATCATAGATCGCACCATATCCAATAAAGTGCGGTTACGACGTTCGAACACACCATTATGCTGTGGTGTTCCATGTGGCGTGAGTTGTGAAACTATTCCACATTGTTTTAATTGAAGGTCAAACTCGTAACTCAAATATTCCTCTCCATGATCAGATCGTAGAAAACTTTTCTGGTTACGATGATTTTTCACTTCACTCTGAAATTATTTGAACCTTTCAATTGTTTCAGATTATGTTTCATCAAGTAGATATACTCATATCTGCTCAAATCATTTGTGAAGGTCGGAAAATAATGATACCTGCCACGAGCATCAACACTCATTGGACCGTATACATCGGTATGTATTATTTCCAACAAGTCAGTAGCTCATTCCATTGTTCCGGAGAACGGAGTTTTAGTCATCTTGCCCAAAAGGCACGGTTCGCAAGCATCAAATGATTCGTAACCAAGTGATTCCAAAAATCCATATTTATGGAGTTTCTTCATGCGCTTTACACCGATATGACCCAAACGGCAGTGCCACAAATAAGTTGTACTATCATTATTAACTTTTCATCTGTTGGCATCAATATTTATGAATATGTGTATTATTACGATCGAGATCCAACAAACTACTTTCATTGGGTGTATGACCATTGAAGGTTTTATTCATTTAAACAGAACAACAATTATTCTCTGATTTTAAATGAATAATCGTATTGCAATAAACATGATCAAATCATATTCATGCTCAACGCAAACGCCAAATAACATTTATTTAGGTTTAACACTAATCCCGAAAGTATAGGGAGTGTGTGATGATGATCATATCAATCTTGGAACTACTTCCAACACTCATCGTCACTTCCCCTTCAACTAGTCTATGTTTATTCTGTAACTCCTGTTTCGAGTTACTAATCTTAGCAACCGAACAAGTATCAAATACTCAGGGGCTACTATAAACACTAGTAAGGCACACATCAATAACCTGTATATCAAATATACCCTTGTTCACTTTGCCATCCTTCTTATCCACCAAATATTCAGGGTATTTCCGCTTCCAGTGACCATTTCCTTTGCAGTAAAAGCACCCAGTTTCAGGCTTTGGTCCAGCTTTGGGCTTCTTCACGGGAGTGACAACTTGCTTGCCATTCTACTTGAAGTTTCCCTTTCTTTCCCTTTGCCCTTTTCTTGAAACTAGTGATCTTGTCAACCATCAACACTTGATGCTCTTTCTTGATTTCTACCTTCGTCGATTTCAACATCACGAAGAGCTCGGGAATCATTTTCGTCATCCCTTGCATACTATAGTTCATCACAAAGTTCTACTAACTTGGTGATGGTGACTAGAGAACTCTTTCAATCACTATCTTATCTAGAAGATTAACTCCCACTTGATTCAAGTGATTGTAGTACCCAGACAATCTGAGCACATGCTCACTAGTTGAGCGATTCTCCTCCATCTTTTAGCCATAGAACTTGTTGGAGACTTTATATCTCTCAACTCGGGTATTTGCTTGAAATATTAACTTCAACTCCTGGAACATCTCATATGGTCCATGACGTTCAAAACGTCTTTGAAGTCCCGATTCTAAGACGTTAAGCATGGTGCACTAAACTATCAAGTAGTCATCATATTGAGCTAGCCAAACATTCATAACGTCTGCATCTGCTCCTGCAATAGGTCTGTCACCTAGCGATGCATTAAGGACATAATTCTTCTGTGCAGCAATGAGGATAAAACCCAGATCACGGATCCAATCCGCATCATTGCTACTAACATCTTTCAACACAATTTTCTCTAGGAACATATCAAAATAAACATATGAAAGCAACAACGCAAGCTATTGATCTACAACATAATTTGCAAAATACTACCAGGACTAAGTTCATGATAAATTTAAGTTCAATTAATCATATTACTAAAGAACTCCCACTTAGACAGACATCTCTCTAGTCATCTAAGTGATCACGTGATCCAAATCAACTAAACCATGTCCGATCATAACGTGAGATGGAGTAGTTTTCAATGGTGAACATCACTATGTTGATCATATCTACTATATGATTCATGTTCGACCTTTCGGTCTCCGTGTTCCGAGGCCATATCTGTATTTGCTAGGCTCGTCAAGTTTAACCTGAGTATTCCGCGTGTGCAACTTTTTGCACCCGTTGTATTTGAACGTAGAGCCTATCACACCCGATCATCACGTGGTGTCTCAGCACAAAGAACTTTCGTAACAGTGCATACTCAGGGAGAACACTTCTTGATAATTGTGAGAGATCATCTTAAAATGCTACTGTCAATCAAAGCAAGATAAGATGCATAAAGGATAAACATCACATTCAATCAATATAAGTGATATGATATGGCCATCATCATCGCGTGCTTGTGATCTCCATCTCCAAAGCACCGTCGTGATCACCATTGTCAGTTTGTCACCGGCGCGACACCTTGATCTCCATCGTAGCATCGTTGTCGTTACGCCATCCATTGCTTCTACGACTATTGCTACCGCTTAGTGATAAAGTAAAGTAATTACAGGGCGTTTGCATTTCATACAATAAAGCGACAACCATATGGCTCCTGCCAGTTGCCGATAACTTCAGTTACAAAACATGATCATCTCATACAATAAAATATAGCATCACGTCTTGACCATATCACATCACAACATGCCCTACAAAAACAAGTTAGACGTCATTTACTTTGTTGTTGCAAATTTTACGTGGCTGCTACGGGCTGAGCAAGAACCGTTCTTATCTACGCATCAAAACCACAATGATAGTTTGTCAAGTTAGTGCTGTTTTAACCTTCGCAAGGACCGGGCGTAGCCACACTTGGTTCAACTAAAGTTGGAGAAACAGACACCCGCCAGCCACCTGTGTGCAAAGCACGTCGGTAGAACCAGTCTCGCGTAGTGTACGCGTAATGTCGGTCCGGGCCGCTTCATCCAACAATATCGCCGAACCAAAGTATGACATGCTGGTAAGCAGTATGACTTGTATCGCCCACAACTCACTTGTGTTCTACTCATGCATATAACATCTACGCATAAAACCAGGCTCGGATGCCACTGTTGGGTAACATAGTAATTTCAAAAAAAAATCCTACGCACACGCAAGATCATGGTGATGCATAGCAACGAGAGGGGAGAGTGTGTCCACCTACCCTCGTAGACCGAAAGCGGAAGCGTTAGCACAACGCGGTTGATGTAGTCGTACGTCTTCACGGCCCGACCGATCAAGCACCGAAATTACGACACCTTTGAGTTCTAGCACACGTTCAGCTCGATGACGTTCCTCGAACTCCGATCCAGCCGAGTGTCGAGGGAGAGTTCCGTCAGCACGACGGCGTGGTGACGATCTTGATGTTCTACCGTCGCAGGGCTTCGCCTAAGCACCGCTACGATATTATCGAGGTGGACTGTGGTGGAGGGGGGCACTGCACATGGCTAAGAGATCAAGAGATCAATTCTTGCTGTTGTTGTGCCTAGAGGTGCCCCCCTGCCCCCGTATATAACGGAGCAAGGGGGAGGGGGCGCCCGGCCTAGGAGGGGGCGCGCCAAGGGGAGTCCTACTCCCATCGGGAGTAGGACTCCCTCCTTCCTTGTTGGAGTAGGAGAAGGGGGGAAAGAGGAGGAGAGGAGGAAGGAAAAGGGGGCTGCACCCCTTGTCCAATTCGGACCAGAGGGGGGCTGCACTCCTTCCTTTCGGCCTCTCTCCTCTATTCCCGTATGGCCCAATAAGGCCCATATACTCCCGACGAAATCCCGTAACTCTCCGGTACTCCGAAAAATACCCGAATCACTCGGAACCTTTCCGAAGTCCGAATATAGTCGTCCAATATATCGATCTTTATGTCTCGACCATTTCGAGACTCCTCATCATGTCCCCGATCTCATCCGGGACTCCGAACTCCTTCGGTACATCAAAACACATAAACTCATAATATAATTGTCATCGAAACCTTAAGCGTGCGGACCCTACGGGTTCGAGAACAATGTAGACATGACCGAAACACGTTTCCGGTCAATAACCAATAGCGGAACCTGGATGCTCATATTGGCTCCCACATATTCTATGAAGATCTTTATCGGTCAAACCGCATAACAAGATACGTTGTTCCCTTTGTCATTGGTATGTTACTTGCCCGAGATTCGATCGTTGGTATCTCAATACCTAGCTCAATCTCGTTACCGGCAAGTCTCTTTACTCGTTATGTAATGCATCATCCCGCAACTAACTCATTAGCTACATTGCTTGCAATGCTTATAGTGATGTGCATTACCGAGAGGGCCCAGAGATACCTCTCCGACAATCGGAGTGACAAATCATAATCTTGAAATATGCCAACTCAACATGTACCTTCGGAGACACCTGTAGAGCTCCTTTATAATCACTCAGTTACGTTGTGACGTTTGGTAGCACACAAAGTGTTCCTCCGGTAAACGGGAGTTGCATAATCTCATAGTCATAGGAACATGTATAAGTCATGAAGAAAGCAATAGCAACATACTAAACGAGCAAATGCTAAGCTAACTGAATGGGTCAAGTCAATCACATCATTCTCCTAATGATGTGATCCCATTAATCAAATGACAACTCATGTCTATGGTTAGGAAACACAACCATCTTTGATCAACGAGCTAGTCAAGTAGAGGCATACTAGTGACACTATGTTTGTCTATGTATTCACACATGTATTATGTTTCCGGTTAATACAATTCTAGCATGAATAATAAACATTTATCATGATATAAGGAAATAAATAATAACTTTATTATTGCCTCTAGGGCATATTTCCTTCAACTCATATATCTAGAGAGCAAAATAATGTAAGCCATGTTTTAGCAAATTTTGGTAGAACGGAGGACCGTACGGTGGTTTGGCTCCGCTCTGGCCCGGCTAACATCCCTAGCGTGTGTAGGGATGAACTTCTATGGTCTTGACTAATACAACCCTTTTACCCCCGCAAAAAAGGAGTGCAAAGACCAATTTAGAGTACAAGACAAGGCAGGATTAAATCCTAGTCTATCATATACTTCCTAATAATCATTATACTCAACATCCACCATGATCACTGGCAGTAGCGACGCAAAGCGGTGAGGCGGAGAAGAATCAAGGTAAGCCGATGCACCCCGGTTGTAACGGTCGATGCATCGCGGTAGTCGTGGCTGCGTGGCTGGAGTGAAAATCGACGAGGTTGCTCAAGCATAGCCCTTTGTGCCGTTTGTCGAGGTAGCAGAGAGCGGAGGGTGGTGTAGCTGTGGTCGAGGTACCCGTGCGAAGAATGCCGTGGTCAATGTCGAGTCGGGGTAGCCGGTGTCGAGGAAGTCGTCGTGGAGCCGCCGGCACAAGGAGGTGCCGAGTTAGTCATGGGCGCAGTGGTGTCGAAGTAGTGGTGTGCCGGGAAGAAGACGTTGTTGACGACGCGTCGCGCTGGGTGTGCCAAGCCCGGGGACACATCGTGGACGAAGGCACGCATAGGTGTTGCCAACACCGAGCATGCGTAGATAGACAAAGACAAAGTTGACGAAGCACCGACCAGGCTTGCCAGGCCCGGGGACACGTTGTGGATGAAGGCACGCACCGGTGTTGCCAGCACCAGACATACGTAGACGAGGGACCTGCACGAGCTGTACGCCATGTCAAGGAGTTGGAGGGCCAACAGAAGAAGATTCGACGACAGTTGTGGCGCCAATCGGTATGGGGGCCGATGTCACCAACGGTAGCCGGAGTAGACGAAGTGGTCGGAGAAGATGGCGGCGACGCTGGCGACAGGCTGGTGCGAGCCGAAGATGAAGGGGGGTGGATGGGCGGTGGTGGCCGAAGAAGAGCGGCAGCGGCGGCCTGACGACGGCTAGGTTAGGAGCACGGCGGCGGCCGAAGAAGAGCGGCAGCGGCGGCCTGACGGCAGCTAGGTTAGGAGCGCGATGTCGGTGCTCGAAGTAGGCGAGGAACCCGACAACATGACGAAGACTGGTGCAGACGGTGGCGTTCCCGCACCAAGGGAGGCGGCGCGGTGCATACCACGGGAAGTCGACGCGCGGGGACGGCGGAGTGGACCGCAGGCCGCGGTACTACGTCTCGAAGGGGCGACGCAGCGGCAGCAAGCGGGTCGGGGTGGCGGCGGGAAGACCTCGGGGCGACAGCCGGACCACGGGCCACGACACTACAGCCCGAAGGGCCGGCGTAGCGGCGGAGCGCGGGTCGGTGCAACCACAGGGACGACCTCGGGGAGGCGGCGGGGACTGCGTATCGCGGCACTACGACCCGAAGGGGTGACACAGCGGCGACGCGCGAGTCGATGCAGCCGCGAGGAGAACCACGGGGCGGCGGCGCTGCGGCCCGACGGGGCGACGCAGCGGTAGCCCGTTGCTCAATCGGTGGAGGGGCGCGATGTACTCGGGACGATCGTCACGGGACCTAGGGAGGCGCGCATAACCGACGGGCCAGGTCAGTCGCACGACGTAGATGAGGCGGCGAGCGGGTGATAATGCCGATCGCGCGCGAGGTCGGGGACGCCGCTCGGTGGAGGCGGGATGGCGGCGGAGTCCAAGATGAAGCCGACGACGACTTACGGCGTGGGACGACGTGCAGACGAGCGCGTCACCACCGACACCTGGGCTGCCAAAGCAGTGCCGGCGCCCGGGCAATGAGGCCCGAGCGACCAACGGAGCAGCGGCGCCCGAGCTCGAGGCAGTCGACGAGCCTGACGCAGTTGGGGACAAGGCCGACGTAGATGGACGGGCGTGCCGGCGCGCGCGGGGCGGCTGTGATGGGACGCCGCATGGCGCGAGGCCACCAGGTCGGGGCGATGCAGGAGTCCCGGTCGGAGCAGGGCGGTGACAGCTGGCGTAGGGCGACGGGCGGGCCGACGCGCAGACGGTGGCTGGCCCTAACGGGCCGCCTCGGCACGTGTGGCCAGCGGGTCGCGCCGAGGTCGAAGTACATGCACGCGGGGTCGACGGTGGCAGCGGGCGACGCAAGCCGATCTTAGATCGGAAAACCAAAAAAAATGCCGATCAAAGCGACCGGCTAGAGAGAGAAAATCCGGATCAAGAGGTTGGGAAAAAGACTCTCCAGGGCAGCCAGTCAACACGACCGTCAGACGAACCCTAGGTACGGGCGGCGTGAAGCGGAAGCGGCAGGCGGCGGCTAGGGTTGGATCGGTTAGGCTTATACCATGTTAGGAGGAAGAGAGGGAGATTGGCGGAATAGTTGATTGTATTGTTTGAGCCTCATGGGCATATCTATAGAAGTGCAAAGACCAACTTAAAGTACAAGACAAGGCAGGATCAAATCCTAGTCTATTCTATACTTCCTAATAATCATTATACTCAACACCTACTGTTCCTCATCAGAGGCTTTGTATGAATTGCTTGTATTTTGTCGTTCCAAAATAAGCATCTCACAATGCATGCGTGTGAAAATGGCAACTATGGAAATTTGTTGATAAGAGGAAATAAGCATATATAGCTTGGACTTGGATGGCTCGCACTAGACCCAAATTTTCGGATATCAAAACTTTTGCCGAGGATGGAAAGCAGACAAGACAAAATTGGTTCCCATTTTTCGTTTCCAACATACTGACAATCTTGTATACTGAAATCCTATTACAAAACCCCGCAAAAAAAGAGAGAAAGAAATCCTATTACAAAGTTATTAACCAAAGTAGCATGCCAATTTCTCAAACTTGAAGAGTAAATCAACTGTTGTGATTTTAATAGGCATGAGGCATAAAGTTGCCGCACACAAAATGCATACCAAGCATATGAGTATCAAACCATAAATCATGGATAGGGAAACTAGCAGCTACACGCAGATGAAGATTACCAGCTGACAAAGCACTCACAAATGTGTCTCTCTCTACAATTTAAACTAGTTTGCTCCAGTCTCACATAAGCTGCTCGACCAACTGACAATCAATGGACCGGGCAAAATTTGGTGTCTTGTTAAGCATGCAAAACTTTGTCCGACATGTTGGGCATCCTGCAAATCATACATATTTCCGGCCTGGAGAAGGTTAGAATGCTTGGCAGAGCTCTTCAGCTTTGTTTTCAGTGATCGAGTAATGGAAATTTACTGTCATCCTTTTTAGCACTGGTGCCCAACTGAATAGACGATTCACAGCACTGATTTCATGTTCACTTCCTTTCAAGTCAAAGATTTCTACTTCTTCGAGGCAATTCAGCACGAGTTCCCTGGTTTTCCAGCTTGTTGGCTGATCACATATACAACCTAATGGGCACACAGTTTCTGCCTGAAACAAGGCGCGCATTGGCTTAATACACTAATAGAAAAAGGACCTAATATGAGACACATTAGTGCCGGTTCCAACGGCTAGCCGGCCGTTCTCATTAGTACCGGTTCGTGGCCAACCACGAACCGGTACTAAAGATGGTGGTGGCAGGGTGTTGTCAGTCTGGGGCCCGTCCAGCACCTTTAGTACCAGTTCATGGCACGAACCGGTACTAAAGGTCGACCTACATAAACCCTTCGTCCACCCGAGCTCGCTCTGTTCTTCCCCTTTCCCCTCTCCTCCTCTGTTCTTCCCCTCTTCCTCTCGAGCTCATCACACATTTTGCCCAAAATTTGTCAAGATTTGAAGGCCCCCATCCATTCAAATGATCACAAAGGTTAGCAACTTTGTCCTTTCAACTCTCATTGCTAGATTAGCTCTTTCAATGCTTTGTATAGTTATTAATTTGGGAGGAATTATATTTGCTAGTATTTGATTTATATGCAATTTGAGGTCAAAAATAACACTTAGTTTGCATATGTTGGTGTGGTTTACTTAGTGCCTTCTAAATCTCCGTCGTAACCACCGTCGATCGCCCGCACCGTCCCGTCGCTGGCACCACCTTGTGGTGAGGCTCTTGTTCATGAATGTTTTACATTACCAAATTGATGTTTGTGTGATTTGGATATATAGTTAATCGTATAATTATCTTACCCGTACGTTGTTTGTTATACATAGTGCCATGGTTTTGATATCCGTCCCCGTCGGCCCTCGTCCTTGTTATGATTCGGATGTGGTATATTCTCTTTTAAAACTAGTTGTTGCAAATTATGCCCATCAAGTTGACATAGATATTTTTATCTAGGAGGTATGTGAACCGGAAATTCCAACCGAACCTATTGTCGAGAGGTTAAATTTAGTTGAAAGAGAAAACGAGTATTTGAAAGAAAAATTGAAATGAATTGAGGGGGAGAAGATGGACTTGGAGTTGCATGTTGCCGATGTCGTCGATGATCACAAGATCAAGATGGAGAAAATGAGGTTGAAGATTAGAAAGATTAGAAAATATGCCATTGATAGTGTAGCTTGGTATCATTATGCTGTTGGATCAATTGTTACCTTAGTTGTGATCTTCATCGCATTTGTTGTTGCATTTAAATTCTTTAGCTAGAGAGTTATTTGTATGTTGCATTTAATTAAGTGCTGTATATGAACTTTATGTATGAACTTTATGTATGAACTTGTATTAATTTAGTCTATTCGGTGTTGTGTAATGAAGATGAGCCGACAATGGATGTATGATGACCGATGCTCTCCCGAGTTCATTAATGGCGTGCATACTTTTCTGCTTGCCGCTGAGGCAAAAGAGCGGGCGGATGGTTTTATGCCTTGTCCATGTGCTGGCTGTAAGAATGGTCACAGTTACTCTACGTCAAGAACAATTCACGTCCACCTATTTGAGTTCGGTTTGATGCCCCACTATAATGTTTGGACCAAGCACGGAGAAAGAGGGGTTATGATGGAAGACAATGAAGAAGAAGAGGACGACGACGGCTATCCTGGCCATGGGTTCCCTGAATACGATGATACAACAATGGGGGAAGAAGCTGAGCCGGCAATGCAGGAAGAAGCTGAAGAAGAGGCATCAGATGAGCCCGCTGATGATCTAGGTCGGGCCATTGCCGATGCAAAGAGAAACTGCGCAAGTGATCTGGAGAGGACGAAGTTGCAGCGCATGTTAGATGATCACAAGAAATTGTTGTACCTGAATTGCGAAGCTGACAAAAAAAAGTTGGGCACCACACTTGAATTGCTGCAATGGAAGGCAGAGAATGGTGTATCTGATAAGGGATTTGGAAAGTTGCTGGTAATGATAAAGAATATGCTTCCAAAGGACAATGAATTGCCCGAGAGTACGTATGAAGCAAAGAAGGTTGTCTGCCCTCTAGGGTTAGAGGTGCAAAAGATACATGCATGCCCTAATGACTGCATCCTCTACCGCGGTGAGTACGAGGATTTGAGCGCTTGCCGGTATGCGGTGCATTGCGTTATAAGATCATCGCGATGACCCTGGTGATGTCGAGGGCGGCGCCCAGAAGAAGATTCCTGCCAAGGTGATGTGTTATGCTCCTATAATACCACGGTTGAAACGTTTGTTCCAAAACAAAGAGCATGCGAAGGTGATGCGGTGTACGCAGAAGACCGTAAGAAAGACGGAAAGTTGAGAGTACCACTGACGGTTCGCAGTGGAGAAAAATCGAGAGAAAATCTTGGGAGGAGTTTGCGGGTGACCCAAGGAACATATGGTTTGGTCTAAGCGCAGATGGATTTAATCCTTTTGGGGAGCAGAGCAGCAACCATAGCACGTGGCTGTGACTCTATGTTTGTATAACCTTCCTCCTTGGTTGTGCATGAAGCGGAAGTTCATTATGATGCCAGTGCTCATCCAAGGCCCTAAGCAACCCGGCAACGACATTGATGTGTACCTAAGGCCATTAGTTGAAGAACTCTTACAACTGTGGAATGGAACAGGTGTGCGGCGTGGGATGAGCACATGGGGAAGAATTTGACCTAAAGGCGTTGCTGTTCGTGACCATCAATGATTGGCCTGCTCTCGGTAACCTTCGGGACAGACAAACAAGGGATACCGCGGATGCACGCACTGTTTGGATGATACCGACAATATATATTTGAATAGTTGTAAGAAGAATGTGTACCGGGACATCGTCGATTTCTTCCGAGCAGGCATCCGTAAGAAAGAAAGGCAAGCATTTCAAAGGTGAGGCGGATCACCGAACGAAGCCTCGCCACCGTCATTGGTGCTGATGTACATGATATGGTCAAGGATTTGAAGGTAATCTTTGGAAAGGGTCCTGGCGGACAACCTGTTCCGAAGGACACTGACGGACGCACACCCATGTGGAAGAAGAAATCTATATTTTGGGACCTGCCATATTGGAAAGACCTAGAGGTCCGCTCCACAATCGACGTGATGCACGTGACGAAGAATCTTTGCGTGACCCTGCTTGGCTTTTTGGGCGTGTATGGGAAGACAAAAGATACACCAGAGGCACGGGAGGACCAGCAACGTATGCACGGAAAAGACGACATACATCAGGGTCAGGCCAGCTACACTCTTACCAAAGAAGAGAAGGAAATCTTCTTCGAATGCCTGCTCAGCATGAAGGTACCGTGTGGCTTCTCGTTGAATATAAAGGAATAATAAATATGGCAGAGAAAAGTTCCGAACCTAAAGTCTCATGACTGCCACGTGATTATAGCGCAACTCCTTCCGGTTGCATTAAGGGGCTTCTACCGAAAAGCGTTCGATTAGCCATTGTGAAGCTATGTGCATTCCTCAATGCAATCTCTCGAAGGTAATCGATCCAGAAATCATACCAAGGTTCTGAGAATGATTTGGTGCAATGTCTTGTCGGTTTGAGTTGGTGTTCCCACCATCCTTCTTCAACATCATGACGCACGTCTTACTTCACCTTTGCGAAGAGATTAACATTTTGGGTCCTGTATTTCTACACAATATGTTCCCCTTTGAAAGGTTCATTGGAGTCTTGAAGAAATATGTTCATAACCTTGCTAGGCCAGAAGGAAACATCTCGAAGGGCCATGAAAATGAGGAGGTCATTGAGTTTTGTATTGACTTTATTCCTGACCTTAAGCCGATTGGTGTTCCTGAATCGCGGCATAAGGGCAGATGGAAGGAAAAGGCACGCTAGGTGGGCATCAAATAATATGTATGGACGGGCATTCTCTCACTGAAGCACACTACAGTTTCTGAGAATTCCGCCTTGGTGGCTCCGTATATGGAGGAACACAAGAATTTTCTACAGTCCAAACACCGGAGAAGTCGACGATTGGATTACCTTGAACAAGCGAGGACTTTCGCGGTTGGTTGCGAAACATGCCCTGAATGATGGCGACATTCAAAATGACCTGTACTCGCTGTCCCAGTTACCATCTTCGAATATAATGACTTTCAAAGGGTACCGGATAAATGGGAATACATTTTACACGATCGCCCAAGATAAGAAGAGCACCAACCAAAACAGTGGTGTCCGCTTTGATGCAACAACCAACACGGGAAAGGAAACATATTATGGTTACATAGAGGACATATGGGAACTTAACTATGGATCAGGTGATTTGAAGGTCCCTTTGTTTCGGTGCAAATGGGTCAATATTACACGAGGCGGGGTAACGGAAGACCCGCAGTACGGAATGACAACAGTGGATCTCAACAATCTTGTGTATGCAGACGAACCATTCGTCCTAGCCAATGATGTGGCGCAGGTTTTTTATGTGAAAGACATGTCTACCAGGCCGAGAAAAAGAAAATATAAGGAAGCGAATGGATCATACGACGAGCCAAAGCGCCACATAGTACTTTCAGGAAAAAGAAACATCGTGGGAGTGGATGACAAGACAGACATGTCAGAAGATTATGAAAAGTTTGATGAAATTGCTCCATTCACAGTGAATATTGACCCGAGCATCCAGTTAAATGATGAAGATTTTCCATGGCTACGGCGCAAAGGGACACACGAGAAGAAAAAGTTTCACACCCAAAGATCTGGGATGTGATCGGCTTCACTATCATCACTTTCTTCTGTGTTTCACACCCAGGAGGGAATGTCTGTAATAGTTAGGGTAGTTAATTATGTGTTTTGGCATTTGAAACGCGAAGAAATTTTATGTGCAAACAAATTCTTTTCATGCATTTACTGATTTTTTTTCCAGCTAAATGACCCTGAAATTGAAAAGCATTTGAAATGAACTCAGAAAAAGTTGAAAGTTGGCATGGTATCATAATTTCATACAAATAGCATGTGCAAAAAAGTATAGAGGGTTACGGCAAAAACTGGATACACTTCGTGTACAAAATGGACAATCTTTTTCAAAGTATCAGGGTTTCCGACGAAAACTGAAATGTTACAAAGGCATTTCATTTTTTAAATAACCTAAGCATTACCAAATTGAATATAATGATAAAACACACTAATATTAAACATAAGAAAAAAGAATCACTGAAAAATCTTTTTTCAAAGTTAAGTTATTCACAAACTAGTGATTCACACAAATTTCAAATAATTCAAAATTTAAACTATTCAAATTTAAAAACTACGGCACTAACAGAAAGTTTGTAAATTTTTGTATCTAAAGCAAAAATATTCACAAAGAAAATCTAAATACAGAAAAAAAACAACTCAAAAATAAATAAAACAAAAAACGCAAAAAAATTAAGAAAATAAAAAAGCCCGCCTAATGTGCCAAAGCGTCCTGCATACGACTAGAAACTCAACCTTTTGTTGGGCCAGGATGCAGGCCATAATGGTGAAGAGGCCCACATGGCAGCAATGAATAGGTAGGCCCAGTGGGCGTGCTTAGGAGAGGAGCTCGAGAGCTACCACACTGGGCTTATAAACCAGTCGGTAGCCCTTCGACTAGCGAGGTGGGACTAAACTTGTCACCGCCAAGATCATGCTAGTTACCCCCTTTAGTACCGGTGGTGGCACCAACCGGTACTAAAGGGGTTTTAGTACCGTTGGAGCCACCACCCGGTACTAAATGGGTGCGCTTCCCGCCGCTGGCCTGGCCAAAACAGACCTTTAGTACCGGTTGGTGGCTCCAACCGTACTAAAGGTCCATCCTATATACAACACTTAAAAAATTCAGTTTCCTCTGTTTCTTCCCTCTGCTTCCTCCTCCGTCGCCGCCTGCCGATCGATCGACGCCGTCCCGTCGACGTCGCCGCCCCGCCCTCGTCGCCGACCCTGGCCGTCCCGCCATAAATCGTCGCCCGTCGGCGTCGCCGCCCCAACCGTCCCCATCCCCATCGTCCCGTCGCGCGCCTTCTCGCCCGTCGTCGCCGCCCGTCCCGTCGCCCTGCCGCCCGCCCGTCGTCGTCGCCGCCCCGTCCCGTCGCCCCATCGTCGCCGCCCCGTCGTCGCCTCGCCGGTGAGCTCGCCCCGGCCGCCATGTCCACACACACACACACTATACACACACACACTACACACACACACATTATTAGTTTGTTTTGTTAATTTTTTTTCTGTTTTTTAGTTATAGAAATGTTAGGAAATTATTTTGTTTTTTAGTTATATAAATATTAGAAATGTTAGTTATATACAAATGTTATAAATGTTTTCTGTTTTTTTGTTATAGAAATATTTATAGAAATGTTAGCAATTATTTTGTTTTTTAGTTATATAAATATTAGAAATATTATAGAAATGTTAGTTATATAATCAGGAAATTTTAGAATTAGTTTTAGTTAGATGAATTAGATTAATGTCAAATTGTTAGAATTTGCATATATATAGAATTTTAGTTATCACAATCCAATCATTTAAAAAATGTTACTTTTTGCGGGCATATAGTATTTGTTCTCGACGATATGCCCGGCCCGCATCCTCGCTGTCGACCCGTTCGCGACGACGTCCTGCTTCAGAGGACCCATGTCCGGGACTGGGCTCCGCTGGGCTGGCACTGGGAGGTGCTACCTGGAGGGGCGCGCCGCTTGGTGAGGAACCCGACCTCGGGTCCCGTCGTCGACCCTGATCTTCTTTGGTGGCGTTCGCGTGGGCCACATTCGGTGCAGAGGCAGCCGGCCCCGCCGGAGGTGGTGCGTCGCCGTGTCAGGGAGGAAGATGAGCACGTCCATAGCTACATGGCTGCTATGGACGACGTCAGGTTCTCCACTACTTGGCGGGTTATTTGGGCAGATGACCGAGATATGATCTGTGATGGTTCCTTCTCTTTGTGTGTGCACCGCCTGCGCCCTGAGAACCGCGAGTGGCGCCCTAGATTCTTCTCGTAGTACTCGATCTTTATTAGGTACCTAGCCAGTGATGTATTCGATATATAATATTCGAGACGATGTATTCGAGATTATATATATTAAGACGATGATGTATTCGAGATTATATATTGAGACGATGTATTCGAGATTCAGTTTTCCTTATTGATTAATTGCATCCATGCATTGTAATTTGAATACTAAATTGTTTTATATTTCTTCTGTATTAATTAGTAAAGTAAAAGCTATGGCGGACAATACCGGTAGAGAGAGAGAAGAGGAATTGTTCGACATCATACGCAGCCCTCATAGGGTAGATGATCTGAATGAAGATGACGGCTCCCAATATCTGAAAACCGGAGAGGGTGATGAAAAGATATTCGATCTCGACGACCGAGCTGATGAAGTCATGAACTATGATTATGATGACACAGACAATGTTAGTGATGACACAGACAATGTTGATCTTCAAATAACAAAGACTTCCAGCGAGGTATATATTTATATAAGCATGCATCCTGGTGATCATCACATGTTTTTTTATTGAAGATATATTAACGAATCGATCTTTCTTTTTTCAGCCCTCCGGATCGAGCATATCTGCTTCTACAGATAGCAAGACAAAGCGAGGCCCGGGCAGATTGTTGAAGGATGGTGTAAAGTACCACATCGAATCCACCAAACTTAGTGGCGAACCCCTCATGCCTAAGAACGTTGCGAACAAGTGGACTCGTCAGTGCGGAGTTCTTGTGAAGGACAAACTCCCGATCTCCATTCAAGAATGGAAAGAGCCAAAGACTAAACGTCCAGGTGTTACTTGGGTCGATGATGAGCCAAAAAGACCTGGTGAAATCTCTGATGGAAAATTTCACCCTACCAGATCATTTCACTAAAGCAGATGTGGAGAAAGTCAAGGCCGCTGCTCTTAAGAAGATGGCAATTGCATTCAACACCTACAAGAAAACTGTATAGGCCAACTACCTCGCTAATGAAAGGAAGACTCCAGATTTCAAGGGAACACTGGAGAAGCAAAGAGAACACTGGGACGATTTCGTGACCTTCAAGGATTCAGAATTATCTAAGGAACGGTCGATGAAAAACAAGGCAAATGCCGCAAGAAAGACGCAGTTCCATAGGCTGGGTCCAGGTGGCTACGCGGTGGGATTACCTAAGTGGGATAAGTCTGAGCAAGAGATGGAGGTGCAGGGTCACTCCGATTATTAGAGCTGGCCCCCAGTGCGTAACTTGGTTCTATGCGCATGGGGGGGCGTTGGACCCGAAGACAGGCCTGATTTCGAAGAAGGCAAGTCTAAAAGGAGCCGAACAAAAGTTACTTGACTCAATAGAAGAAGCTTGAACGGGGGTGTTCACGCCCAACAGAAAGAACGACGAGCTTACGCGCGCCCTGGGAAATCCTGAACACCCGGGAAGAACACGAGGCATGGGCGTTATTCCCTGGTATGAGGGCTTTTCGGACTAGAATGACGACTACAGGTCCCGTGCAAGAAAGAAGATGGAGGAGGAGAAGAAGAGGAAGCTGGAGGAGGAGCAGAGGAAGCAGGACGCAGAACGCCTTCAAGGCCTAGAAGCAAGGCACGCGGACTGCACTCAAATTCCAGCAGCAGCAGACAGCAGATCGACTCACTTAGCCGAGAAAGGGGGTCTCAAAGCGGCAGCAACAAGCGGATGATCATCCAACATTGGATAGCACCGTCCCATCCATGCCGAGAAGCAGCGTTGGTTCTGCCCCGGGCGACACACTCGCTGGATACATACCACCGTGGATGACATCATAGAGAACACTAACTATGAGCTACACTCCAAAATGAAGAACATATCCATGAAGGTGGCGACGGCGTTGCTTTTCTAGTGACCCCGAAGCAACCTACCATTGCATCCCGATTCAGAGGGCTATGCTCGTGTCATGGTTGATGAAGTGGTGGACCCATATTCGGGCTAACGCTTGACATTCCCGGAGGTGAAGACGGCGCACATTGGGAGAGGCCATACATCGTATCATTCTATGGAGAAAGGATTGCATCATCTTTCGAAGTCCACCGACACCGCGTCGTCTGCCGACTCCTCGAAGTCCTCCATCGAGTCAGCAGACTCCCGCTCCTCCAAGTCCACGAACGCATGAGACGACTCCTCCTCGAAGTCTGCCACCTCCTCCGCCGGTTTCAAGTCCAGCACCGTGTCAGGCTACACCTCCTGCTTCAAGTTCGGCACATCGTCAGGCCACTTCTCCTGGTCCAACTCCACGTCAGCCGTCTCCGCCGTCTCAGCAATCGCAGAAGAGACATGCCGCAGCTTTGGTGCATAGCGGTACGAGTTGAGATAGTTCAGGAAGTACAGGCGGAGACAAGCGATATAAATATGGTCCAAGCCTCGCTCCTCTTCCTCAGAGGCCTTATGACATGACCGAGGAGCAAAACGCAGCCATAGTGCAAGCCCAAGTGGACGCCCATTTTGGACCGAAACCGGCACCGCCGCCAAAGGAGAAAGTGCCCGAGAAAACGATTGACCACTTCATTCATATGGCTAGAGCACCAGCTCCCAAGCCTGTTGACTCAGACTATGAGTGTCAAATCAGGAAGCTACATCGAGCACGGCTACAGAAGGAAGCGAGCTCGAGCTCGAGCCAACAAGCAGGTGGCAAAAATGCGGGAAAACCGTTCCCAATTTGGGAAAACAGCGGCGCAAGCGATCCCCGCTTGTTGTGCCAACAACACATGAGAGGAATCTGTGGCCAAATATTATTATGGGCAAACCGTTAGCGTTCCCCAGCAGGGCGATGTGGTAATAACGGAGGAGCATATCAAGCAGGCTGAAATGCTCAAGATCTCTGTTGGACAACTCCTCGAAATCGAGCCCATGTCTCCGCTTAAAGAATCGGAAATAAAATGGAAATATGCCTGGGGCAAACCTTTGGTCCATCCAGACAAGGTCAAAGACCTCCCAACGAGAATGTATGAATTGCATCAATGGTACATGAACATGACCAAGATTTCGAATCGAGTGTCCCTCATGGTGAATGTCAAGAAGGATCATTATTACCATGAGAAAGTTCTGTCCATTGAGTATACATAACTTTTTCAGTTATACAATCAAGACGCACTCGACAAGTCTATCGTCAGTTGCTATTGTCTGTAAGTGATTTCTTTCTGTAATTTAAGTCTCAAGCTAATTATGTAGTGATAATTTTGATCAATCATTACATGTAATTATCCTCACTATATTCTTTTACGTGGTATTATATGCAGGATGAAGATGTATGAAATGAAAAATCTGGGCGCTATGGCACTGGGTTCATTGACCCAAATACCGTTAATGAGGACATATGGAAGTTTCCATTTTATCAAGCAGATGTAGAGGCCAGCATGGTAGAGTTCTTGAAGCGCCTCAATAGCAATGAAGATATACTACTTCCTTACAACTTCCCGTGAGTCACACTGTCTTGTACTACAAATTCTGTTTTTGCTTACTGCTAGCTAGCTAGATGTTAATAATTAAGTGTATACGGTTTACGGTAGTTGATTAATTTTATGCACATGCCCGCTTATTTAAGACATGCAAACGTGTGCGCATGCAGTTGGCACTGGGTCTTGATAGACATTAAAGTTGAGGAAGAAAAAGTTGAATTACTGGACTCGCTAACTAAAGAAGAAAGTGACTTTCACCATCGTGAAGGGATAGTCAACAGGTAATTTCAATCATTATTAACTATATATATCTCGGCCTATTATTAGTTCGTCATTTCCTGATATGAACTATTTAATAACACCTTTATTAATTTTCTTTGCCGGCGGGCAGGGCATGGGCAAAGTTTATCGCGGTGACTCCAGGCGAATGGAAACAAAAGTTGTTTTGGCATCGACCAAAGGTAAGTAATTAAGTAGTACTAGCTAGCTACCATCTCTTTAATTCTTGTTTCAATATCATTAATTAATTATCATGCTTGATTAATCATTATCTGATTCAATTCCATTCTCGTAAAGGCCCTGAAGCAGGCGCCGGGGAATAATCTGTGTGCATTCTACGTTTGCGAGAACATTCGCATGATGACGTGCGAAAGGAGCAGATCTGATAGACAGAACTGGGTACGTTTGTCAGAACACTATTCACACCATTATCGATATCTAGTCACACAACTAACAGACATGCATATTATTGATCTCCTTCTTAACAGTTCAGATATGTGAGGGATAAGCTCCTACCCGAGGAGCGCATACAAGCACTTCAAGAGGAAATAGCCGGATTTTTGCTCGACCAGGTCATAAATCCCAAAGGAGAATACTATTACCCGCTACCGCCCCCCATGAACCACTTGTCATCGTGCTCCGGAGGCACCAAGGCAACATATGTAGGATAAATTGTGTATGTATATACATGTGTATGTGTGAATAATGGTGTTGGTTAATTGTGAGACATTCGATGATATATATATATATATATATATATATATATATATATATATATATATATATTCTATACGCACGAGAAAATCTATTTATATATATGCATAACGTGTATAATTTGTAGTATCGTGAAATACCAGCAAACAAAAAAATGTAATGGAAAATTAAAAAAAACACCCAAACATTTAGTACCGGTTGGTTTTACCAACAGGTACTAAAGCCTCACGCTACATTCGGTCTGGCTCGTACACGTGTTACGCATTTTAGCGCCAGTTCGATTTAACTGGTACTAAAGGGGGGACCTTTAGTCCCCACTCTTTAGTGCCGGTTGTGGAACCGGCACTAAAGGCCGTTACGAACCGGCACTAAAGGACGGTTCTGCACTAGTGATAAGACCAGCCCATTTGGTTGATGGACATAAAATTACAGCAGATAGATGACAACAAACTAAGAATACTCCTATACAGATAAACAAACTGAGAATAGCATACCTCATCTTCAGGTGCGACAATAAGACCAATGCCGAATTTCTGCAGCTGTTTGAGTTCTCAAATGTTAAACATATCAGCAGTGTTGAGTCGGATCACTGTTTTTTGCTTACCGAGTGCCGAGCTACGGCAACGTCGGGTTGGACCCGGGCAGCCCACTCCTTTCGCTACGAAAACGTTTGGCAATCACATGCCGACTATGATGAGAAGGTGCGAGTGATGTGGCAGGCGGGTGCAGGCCGGGGAGGACTGCAAGGCATTGTGGATGCGCTCTCTGTGGTCCAGCGTGAGCTGGGAACATGGGGGCGACAGTAGTATGGGTATATTGAGCGCCGAGTGCGTAAACTTCAGAAACGCCTTGAGCGTCTCAGGTCTGCTGCGGTAGGACGAGGCCCCAACGATGAAGAGAAGGTTGTTGCCTCGCAATTACGGGAAGTTCTTCGGCAGGAGGAAATTTGGCTCAAACAAAGGTCTAGAGTGTTGTGGCTACACACGGGTGACCGGAACACAAGCTACTTCCAGGCACAAGCTAGTCAACGTAAGAGGATCAATCGCATTACTTCATTGGAATTGGTAGACGGCCACGTGAGCAGTGATCCAACCGATGTAAAGGAGGAGATCACTAAGTTCTATCAAGCACTATATCAATCACAAGGCTACAGTCCGATGGAGGAGTTACTGCAATGTGTACAACCACGGGTCACCGAAGAAATGAACCATACACTCGAACGGGAGTATACGGCGGCCGAGGTAAAACAAGCATTGTTTGATATGGCGCCTTCTAAACCGCCAGGTGTCGACGGTTTTACAGCGGGTTTTTACCAACGACACTGGGATGTCGTTGGGGAGGATATCACCACGGCGATCTTGAGTTTTCTGAATGGTGGAGAACTACCAGTGGGGCTGAACGACACAGCAATTACTTTGATCCCCAAAGTCCATCATCCCCAGAAGATCTCACAATATAGGCCAATAGCGCTGTGCCCTGTATTGTATAAAATCGCCGTCAAAACAGTGGCCAATCGCTTCCGTCTTATCCTTGATGAAGTCATCGGGGAGGAACAAAGTGCTTTTGTTCCAGGCCGCTTAATCACGGACAATGTTCTAGTGGCCTATGAGTGCATTCATGCCATCAGAAGGAGGAAGAAGGGCAAGAACTTCAGCTGTGCCATCAAACTAGATATGCTTAAAGCGTATGATCGTGTGGAATGGCATTATCTCGAAGCCATGTTGGTCAAACTGGGCTTCGGTGATCGCTTTACTGGTCTTATTATGAAATGTGTTACATCGGTCAGATTCACCATCAAGGTTAATGGAGAGTTGCTACCATACTTCACTCCATCCAGAGGGCTCCGGCAAGGATGCCCAGTATCTCCATATCTCTTTCTCATTTGCGCCCAAGGCCTCACTTCCATGCTCAATAACTTCGGCGGGGCACGCATTGATAGGGGGATTCGTGTGAGCATTCATGCTCCTTGGGTTAGTCACCTTTTATTCGCTGATGACAGTCTCATTTTTCTCAAAGCTAATACCCAAAGTGCAAATTGGCTCAATGAAATTCTACATATTTATGCTACTTGCTCCGGTCAAGCTGTGAATCGGGACAAGAGCTCCATCTTCTTCAGTGGCAATGCAGAGCAGCCCCTTCGAGCGACCCTCAAGCAACTACTTGGCATCTCAGTTGAGGCGTTCTCTGAACGTTATTTGGGCCTGCCCACGGCCATTGGGAGAGTTACTAGTGGTACTTTCAACCATATTGGTGATCGCATCCGCAGCAAGATTGGTGGCTGGTCAGAACGCTATCTGGCGTGTGCGGGGCGGGAAGTGCTACTTAAATCCATTGCGCAAGCAATCCCCACATACAGCATGTGCTGCTTTGAGTTGACCAAAAAAGTGTGCAAGACTATCACTTCACCTATGGCAAAGTACTGGTGGGGTAGTTCTCTGGACAAGCGATCCCTACACTGGCTCTCTTGGGACAAACTGACACAGCCGAAGATCAAGGGAGGCATGGGGTTTCGGAATCCTCAGGTGTTCAACCTGGCCATGCTCGGCAAGCAAGGCTGGCGGCTCCTTACAAACCCTGGCTCTCTCTGCGCCCGGGTTTTGCAAGGTAAATATTATCCTCATACAAGTTTTCTCCAAGCAACGATCCCTAAAGGTGCTTCTGCGACCTGGAGAGCGGTCGTTGCGGGTAGAACAGCTCTGGGAGCTGGGCTCATTCATCGGATCAGGGATGGTTCCTCCACGTCGATTTGGAACGATCCTTGGATTCCCAATACAGTGACTATGAAACCTGTCGGTCGTCTCGGAGCCGCCCCGCTCGAGCACGTATCGGAATTGATCGATGAGTATATAGGCAACTGGAACGTCGATCTTGGTCGCCAAACTTTTATCCTACCAGATGTTGAGGCCATTCTGAATATCCCTTTGAACAGATCGGGAGGAGAAGACACTTTGGCGTGGGCACTTGAAAAGTCAGGCAACTATACTGTCAAATCAGCGTATCGATCTC
The DNA here is from genome assembly GCA_021605205.1 of Aegilops longissima. Classification (NCBI taxonomy): domain Eukaryota; kingdom Viridiplantae; phylum Streptophyta; class Magnoliopsida; order Poales; family Poaceae; genus Aegilops; species Aegilops longissima. The sequence continues at coordinate 59,484,099 of CM038678.1, read as the reverse complement.
TTATGACTCGCAACGAGAGATGCTCTCTAGAGGAAGGAACGATTACGGACACTTCATCCGCAAATAAACAGTTGTTGTCTGCACTTTGGAAATTACATGTGGTGCCGAAAGTCCGGGTTTTTTGGTGGAGAGTTCTTCGTGGTATCTTACCAGACTACTTGACCTTGAAGCATCGACATATTAAACCCATCGGACGCTGTGACATCTGTCAAGCAATGGATGAAGACTTGATGCATGCGCTTATCTCATGTGCGCATGCGAAGCAGTTTTGGATTGTGGCCATGGAGCGGTTTGATCTTCACCTACCCCGGCTGCATCCATCAACATGGGCGCGTGATATTGTGTTGGACCCTATGTTCACAGATGATACAAGATGTAAGATCATCACAATCATGCATGCCATATGGACATCAAGAAACAAGTGGACTCACGAGCAAGAGGGGTATGAACCCGTCCAATCTCTCTAGTGGATCCATGAATCTCTTTCCATAATGGAGTTACCTGCTCGTCGCACAAGGGTGCAGGCGGGACAGGGCTGGCGACCCCCCAATGCGGGGTGGATTACCATCAACACTGATGGTTCGGTTTTCCCGGATGCACTAGCGGGCGAAGCTGGTGGAGTGGCCCGGTCCCATTTATCTTTCATTGGGGCTTGGTGCAAGCCGCTCAATGGCGTATCAGATCCATTCATTGCTGAACTGCTAGCCTTTCGGGAGGGTGTGATCTTTGCTCAGCTACGCGGGATGTCACATGTGATTATGGAGGTCGATAGCATGGAGCTGGTCACCCAATGGAGCTTGCGCGGCAATTCTCGCTCGGTTGCAGCGCCTATCTTACGAGAACTAGACGACATAGTCCTCAGTTTTATTTCCTTTTCGGTTCGCCACATTAGCAGGGAGTTCAATAGCCCGGCTCATACTTGTGCACAACGTGCCTCCTCCATCGACGACACGGAGTGCTGGCTAGACCAGAGTCCCGATTTCCTTCTTGTTAGCCTAAAGGCAGACTGTAACCGAATGATTCTGAAATAAAGTCCTAGTTTTGATGCAAAAAAAAAGGTGCGACAATAAGACCAAGATTCAGCCTTCTTATTGCAGACACATCCGCAGAACACGAAATAAGCTGGCTCCAAAGGAGTGTCCACATGCTGTTATGACCAATCCCAATAATTCAACATCAGGAACCCTTGTTATATCTTCAATCAAATATTTCTTGTTAGCTATGTCCTGTCGGTTCGTATGAGAGGTCACAGACAAAAGGATTATACATATATAGCAGTTCAACAATGACACAGATTGTACATAGCATGTTCAAAAATGACATAGATTATATATACATAGTATGAACTCACCGGGGGGCAATAAAGAGTGATAACAAGACTATGTAGGCGTTCAAAGCGCCGCAAAAGAAGCGCACAATTATGGTTGTGCGTAGCAATAATGTAGTCCTTTCCATATACGACAAATTGTTGGAGGACAAGCCGTTGTAGGTGCGCCATCTCGCCAAGCTTGACGGAGTTTTGATCATAATCATCTATCCATGCGAGCTGCAGCAGGTGTGGGGCTGAGATGCTGGCAACCGGTTGCCGCGCAACTGGAGCAAAGCAATCCTGTACTTTTAGCTGCTCGAGTGATGGCGCCACGATGATGAGTTGCTGCAAGTCGGGCAGATTATATAGCTCAATTTGTCTAAGAGATTCCGAGTGGATTGCGAGGCCGCCCACACCGCGGACGTCATCGACGAGAAATCTACCCAAGCACGGGCACCGCGGCGAGGGGACAATGGCACCGAGCTCACACATACCATGCAGTCGGAGCTGAAAGAGGTGAAGAAGACTGAGTCGGGCGAACACACCGGAAGGTGGCAGCGTAAGGCGGAGGAACCCTAACCGCATATAGATCCCGGTGGCGCTCTCGAAGCACGGCAGCTTCAAGGTAGCTCTTCCCCTAGCCATGACCCTCTGCGACAGATAGTGGCAAAACAGTAAGCCGGAGAGGCGGCGCGCGGCGATAGGGAGCCACGCCCCCGTGGGCCCGGAAGAGGCATCCTGTCTGTCGACGAAGAGCTCCTGGAGCACCGGGGCCTCGTGGGCGGCGAGGGCGGAGCGTATGCGGCGGGGGTCCGTCGCGTTGTAGAAGTGGAGCTTCGGGAGGAGGGCCCAAAGGTGGCGCTTAACGGCGGAGAGGACGCTTGTCCGGGCGGCTGCAGCGATGCAACGGAGCTTGAGGAGGATCTGGATGAGGCGTCATCGCAACAGCTGGAGGCGGTCTCGCCGCCTCGGCGTCGAAAGCTTCGCCGCCGCACCTTCGCATGCTCTCCATGGATGCAGCCACCTTGAGTTCAGATCAAATATGGTAGGTTGCCTCTAGCGGCGATAGGGATGCGCGAAGTAGCTCGCTGGGCTTTTTGGATGGGGGCATGACCGGCGGCGCACTTGGGAATTCCAACCCATACCATGGTTATGTAGATGCAAGAAACTAGGGTTTTCCGAGCTTAGAGCATATCTGCCGTCCGATTGATTTGCCGACGCACTAGGGCCGCTCAGAGCTTGGACCATATCGTCCACCCGATCGATTTGCTGATGCGATCGTGGGCGTCTATCTCTAGGTCTGGATCATTTCAGTCGTTCGATATTTTTTCACGCGAGCTCGGCCGTTGGATATTTTTCAGGATTTGGGTAGGGTTAGTTTTGGGATTTCGCATGGTGGCTTAGGGTTTGACAGGAGAGGGCTTAGCCTCTTCGTTTTTGCGAAAAGGACCCTGGCATTAAAAGAAACACCAGACAGTACAAAGCACCTCAACAAAAACGAAAATTATAATGGAATCCTTGAGATGCCATTTGTCTTCAACCTCTAGACCATGTCGACGGTGCGCGGACACTGCCACTCCTCCTTGAGCCGTCCTGACGTTGTTGGATGCGGATGGGAAGCGCCGGACGGGTCAAGAAGACCACATCTGTCCCGAAGATGACGTTGTTGTGAAAGCCTTTTATGGAGCTTCTTTGCAGCAGCCTGCAGTGCATGCAACACAAATCAATGAGCATCATTGTATCAATAAAAAATACCACACAGTGACACAGCACAGCAGCAAGCTAAGGAATCATGGTCAGAAGACCAACATTGTACTCCTGGTAGCCTGAATCGCCGAGCCGAAACGCGGCGTAACGGAACCCATGCAGCCACCGGGCATCGAGGTTCTTCTTCAGAAGGTACCTCCAGAACCCCTGTCACCAGCAAAGCCACCCAAAAAAAAACAAAATCTCAGTTAGCAGACCAGAATCAAAAGAACCTTACGAGCAGAGGAACTGCATCTCAACAATGTCACTCTACTGTCTACCTTCATGGAGTCCGGGGGGTCGCCCTGCCCGGCGGTGGACACGACGAAGACCACAGACCTTTCTCCCGGCAAGCGCCTCTGCACAACAATTATTAAGCGGAAGGAGTTCCAATGAGAGACCGGTCGATCGCGGGTGGAAGGCAAGCGTTTTGTAGGGCTTGGAGCTTTGCTTGCTTACAGGGTCGAAGCTGTCCATGGAGAGGACGTGGACGGCCTGGCAGCCGCGCAACCGGAGCAAAGCAATCCTGCACTTTTAGCTGCTGGAGTGATGGCGCAACGATGGTGAGCTGTTGCAAGTCGGGCAGACTATATAGCTCAATTTGTCCAAGAGATTCTGAGTGGATTGCGAGGCCGCCCACACCCCGAACGTCATCGACGAGAAGTCTACCCAAGCACGGGCACCGTGGCGAGGAGACAATGGCACCGAGCTCACACATACCATGCAGTCAGAGCTGAAAGAGGTGAAGAAGACTGAGTCGGGCGAACACACCGGAAGGCGGCAGCGTAAGGCGGAGGAACCCTAACCGCATATAGATCCCGGTGGCGCTCTCGAAGCACGGCAGCTTCAAGGCAGCCCTTCTCCTAGCCATGACCCTCTGTGATAGATAGTGGCAAAACAGTAAGCCGGAGAGGCGGCGCGCGGCGATAGGGAGCCACGCCCCCGTGGGCCCGGAAGAGGCATCCTGTCTGACGACGACGAACTACTGGAGCGCCGGGGCCTCGTGGGCGGCGAGGGCGGAGCGTATGCGGCAGGGGTCCGTCGCGTTGTAGAAGTGGAGCTTCGGGAGGAGAGCCCAAAGGTGGCGCCAACGGCGGGAGAGGACGCTGGTCCGGGCGGCTGCAGCGAGGCAATGGAGCTTGAGGAGGATCTGGATGAGGGCATCATCGTGCAACGCGCTGAGGCGGTCCTCTTCGCGTCCGGCATCAGAAAGCTTCGGCCGCTGCACCTCCGGCATGCTCTCCATGGATGCAGCCGCCTTCAGAGTTCAGATCAAATATGGTAGGTCGCCTCTAGCAGGGATAGGAATGCGCGGAGGCGCTGGGCTTTTTGGATGGGGGCATGATCGGCGGCGCGCTTGGGAATTCCAAGCCATACCATGGTTATCTAGACGCAAGAGACTAGGGTTTTTCGAGCAAGATTCAGCCTTCTTATTGCAGTACACATCCGCAGAACATGAAATAAGCTGGCTCCAAAAGAGTGTCCACATGCTGTTATGCCCAATCCCAATAATTCAACATCAGGAACCCTTGTTATATCATCAATCAAATATTTCTTGTTAGCTATGTCCTGTCGGTTCGTATGAGAGGTCACAGACAAAAGGATTATACATATATAGCAGTTCAACAATGACACAGATTGTACATAGCATGTTCAACAATGACATAGATTATATATACATAGTATGAACTCACCGGGGGGCAATAAAGAGTGATAACAAGACTATGTAGGCGTTCAAAGCGCCGCAAAAGAAGCGCACAATTACGGTTGTGCGTAGCAATAATGTAGTCCTTTCCATATACAACAAATTGTTGGAGGACAAGCCGTTGTAGGTGCGCCATCTCGCCAAGCTTGACGGAGTTTTGATCATAATCATCTATCCATGCGAGCTGCAGCAGGTGTGGGGCTGAGATGCTGGCAACCGGTTGCCGCGCAACCGGAGCAAAGCAATCCTGCACTTTTAGTTGCTGGAGTGATGGCGCAACGATGGTGAGCTGCTGCAAGTCGGGCAGATTATATAGCTCAATTTGTCCAAGAGATTCTGAGTGGATTGCGAGGCCGCCCACACCCCGGACGTCATCGACGAGAAGTCTACCCAAGCACGGGCACCGCGGCGAGGAGACAATGGCACCGAGCTCACACATACCATGCAGTCGGAGCTAAAAGAGGTGAAGAAGACTGAGTCGAGCGAACACACCGGAAGGCAGCAGCGTAAGGCGGAGGAACCCTAACCGCATATAAATCCCGGTGGCGCTCTCGAAGCACGGCAGCTTCAAGGCAGCCCTTCTCCTAGCCATGACCCTCTGCAACAGATAGTGGCAAAACAGTAAGCCGGAGAGGCGGCGCGTGGCGATAGGGAGCCACGCCCCCGTGGGCCCGGAAGAGGCATCCTGTCTGACGACGACGAGCTCCTGGAGCGCCGGGGCCTCGTGGGCGGCGAGGGCGGAGCGTATGCGGCGGGGGTCCGTCACGTTGTAGAAGTGGAGCTTCGGGAGGAGGGCCCAAAGGTGGCGCCAACGGCGGGAGAGGACGCTGGTCCGGGCGGCTGCAGCGAGGCAATGGAGCTTGAGGAGGATCTGGATGAGGGCATCATCGTGCAACGTGCTGAGGCGGTCCTCGCCGCCTTCGGCATCAGAAAGCTTCGGCCGCCGCACCTCCGGCATGCTCTCCATGGATGCAGCCGCCTTCAGAGTTCAGATCAAATATGGTAGGTCGTCTCTAGCGGCGATAGGAACGCGCGGAGGCGCTGGGCATTTTGGATGGGGGCATGATCGGCGGCGCGCTTGGGAATTCCAAGCCATACCATGGTTATGTAGATGCAAGAGACTAGGGTTTTTCGAGCTTAGAGCATGTATGCCGTCCGATTGATTTGCCGACGCACTAGGGCCACTCAGAGCTTGGACCATATCGTCCATCCAATCGATTTGCCGATGCGATCGTGGGCGTCTAGCTCTGGGTTCGGATCATTTCACTCGTTCGATATTTTTTTCATGCGAGCTCGGCCGTTGGATATTTTTCAGGATTTGGGTGGGGGTAGTTTTGGGATTTCGCATGGTGGCTTAGGGTTTGATAGGAGAGAGCTTGGCCTCTTTTTTTTTGCGAAAAGGACCCTGGCATTAAAAGAAACACTGGACAATACAAAGCACCTCAACAAAAATGAAAATTACAATGAAATCCTTGAGATGCCCTTCGTCTTCAACCTCCAGACCATGTTGACGGTGCGCCGCCACTGTCGCTCCTCCCTGAGCCGGCCGGACGTAGTTGGATGCGGACTGGAAGTCGCCGAATAGGTCAAGAAGACCACATCCGTCCCGGAGATGATGAAGGAGGAAGAACCACCGATGAAGCTCCTTGACGATCCACAGACCCCCACAGCCAGAAGAAGTCCTCAAGAACCACACCACTCCCACAAGTTTCATGATATAATAATGTCTTTTTGTATCTTGAGTTTCAGTAGGCAATAAACTGAACCATGCCATGGAGGCATGGACAATTGCTATTGTTGTGTGAAAGGAAGGATTATATACCAAGTGCAGATATACATAGTGGCCATATAACAAATGTTGCCCAGTTTTTTTAGCATTAGTGACATCCCTTTTTTGTTCACTATTTCCCATTGTATGCTTTGGATAGCACCACCTACAGAGGAAGGTCTCATCACCACTACCGGCTAAAAATGGAGCTTCTTAAATAATTCTATTGGTGAACCAAAGGTAGGCAACCTGAACCATAATCCAGTATTGTAGCTCGGAATCACTTGGGACAGGTTTCATATCTGTTTGCAGATGGGCCAATCAACTTATGAAGGAGGGGTCCAAAGAGTGGGATACGGAGCTCGTAAACGAAATTTTCATCATTTTGATGCCGAGGAAATATGCAAATGTACCCCAACCAGTACCACCGAGGGCTGCATTGTGTGGCAGTATGAAAAGTCAGGCAATTTCACGCTCAAGAGTGCAAACAACCTTGCGTTGCAAGACCGAACTCATGGAATTTTTGCCGCCTCGAGTTCGTCTGGGAAGGCATATGTTCGCAACATATGGGATGTGATACGGAAATCCTGGGCGTCGGGGAAAATCAAAATTTCAGAGGGGGGGGGGGGTAGGGTAGCAACTAATACTTTAGCTACCAAACAAAATAGACATAAGAGAACTTTAGTGAAGGAAATATGCCCTAGAGGCAATAATAAAGTTATTATTTATTTCCTCAGATCATGATAAATGTTTACTATTCATGCTAGAATTGTATTAACCGGAAACATGATACATGTGTGAATACATAGACAAACATAATGTCACTAGTATGCCTCTACTTGACTAGCTCATTGATCAAAGATGGTTATGTTTCCTAACCATAGGCATGTGTCGTCATTTGATTAATGGGATCACATCATTAGGAGAATGATGTGATTGACTTGACCCATTCCGTTAGCTTAGCACTTGATCGTTTAGTATGTTGCTATTGCTTTCTTCATGACTTATACAAAGTTCCTGCAACTATGAGATTGTGCAACTCCCGTTTACCGGAGGAACACTTTGTGTGCTACTAAACGTCACAACGAATCGGGTGATTATAAAGGTACTCTACAGTGTGTCTCCAAAAGTATATGTTGAGTTGGCATAATTCGAGATTAGGTTTTGTCACTCCGATTGTCGGAGAGGTATCTCTGGGCCTTCTCGGTAATACTCATCACATAAGCCTTGCAAGCATTGTAACTAATGAGTTAGTTATGAAATGATGTATTACGGAACGAGTAAAGATACTTGCCGGTAACGAGATTAAACTAGGTATTCGATACCGATGATCGAATCTCGGGCAAGTAACATATCGATGACAAAGGGAACAACGTATGTTGTTATGCGGTTTGACCGATAAAGATCTTCGTAGAAAATGTAGGAACCAATATGAACATCCAGGCTCCACTATTGGTTATTGACCGAGAATAGTTCTAGGTCATGTCTACATAGTTCTCGAACCCGTAGGGTCCGCACGCTTAACGTTACGATGATAGTTTTATGAGTTTTGATGTACCGAAGTTTGTTCGGAGTCCCGGATGTGATCACAGACATGACGAGGAGTCTCGAAATGGTCGAGACATAAAGATTGATATATTGGAAGCCTATGTTTGGACTTCGGAATAGTTCCGGGTGAAATCGGGATTTTACGGGAACACCGGGGGGTTACCGGAACCCTCCCGGAGGTTAATGGGCCTTAGTGGGCCATGAGGGAGAAGAGGAGGGCCGGCCAGGGCAGGCCTTGCGCCCCCTCCCCCCTAGTCCGAATAGGACAAGGAAGGGGGGGCGGCGCCCCTTCCTCTTTCCCTCCCCAAGTCCTAATCCAACTAGGAAGGGGGGAGTCCTACTCCGGTGGGAGTAGGACTCCTCCGCCGCCTCCTCCTAGGGCCGCCGCACCCCTTGCTCCTTTATATACGGGGCAGGGGCACCCTAGAACACACAAGTTGATCTACGGATCGTTCCTTAGCCGTGTGCGGTGCCCCCCTCCACCATATTCCACCTCGGTCATATCGCCGTGGAGTTTAGGCGAAGCCTGCGCCGGTAGAGCATCATCATCGCCACCACGCCGTCAGGTCGACGGAAATCATCCCGACACCTGCTGGATCGAGTCCGGGATCATCATCGAGCTGAACGATGTGCAGAACACGGAGGTGTCGACGTTCGGTACTTGGATCGGTCGGATCGTGAAGACGTACGACTACATCAACCGCGTTGTCATAACGCTTCCACTTTCGGTCTACGAGGGTACGTGGACACACTCTCCCCTCTCGTTGCTATGCATCACCATGATCTTGCGTGTGCGTAGGAAATTTTTTGAAATTATTACGTTCCCCAACAGTGGCATCCGAGCCAGGTTTTATGCGTTGATGTTATATGCACGAGTAGAACACAAGCGAGTTGTGGGCGATACAAGTCATACTGCTTACCAGCATGTCATACTTTGGTTGGCGGTATTGTGAGATGAAGCGGCCCGGACCGACATTACGCAGACGCTTACGCGAGACTGGTTTCACCGCCGCGAGCACTCGTTGCTTAAAGGTGCTGGCGGGTGTCTGCTCTCTCACTTTAGTTGAACCGAGTGTGGCTACGCCCGGTCCTTGCGAAGGTTAAAACAGCACCAACTTGATGAACTATCGTTGTGGTTTTGATGCGTAGGTAAGAACGGTTCTTGCTCAGCCCGTAGCAGCCACGTAAAACTTGCAACAACAAAGTAGAGGACGTCTAACTTGTTTTTGCAGGGCATGTTGTGTGATGTGATATGGTCAAGACGTGATGCTATATTTTATTGTATGAGATGATCATGTTTTGTAACCGAGTTATCGGCAATTGGCAGGAGCCATATGGTTGTCGCTTTATTGTATGAAATGCAAACGCCATGTAATTGTTGTACTTTATCACTAAGCGGTAGCGATAGTCGTAGAAGCAATAGTTGGCGAGACGACAACGATGCTACGATGGAGATCAAGGTGTCGCGCCGGTGACGATGGTGATCATGACGGTGCTTCGGAGATGGAGATCACAAGCACAAGATCATGATGGCCATATCATATCACTTATATTGATTGCATGTGATGTTTATCCTTTATGCATCTTATCTTGCTTTGATTGACGGTGGCATTTTAAGATGATCTCTTACTAAAAATTATCAAGAAGTGTTCTCCCTAAGTATGCACCGTGGCCAAAGTTCGTCGTGCCCAGACACCACGTGATGATCGGGTGTGATAAGCTCTACGTCCATCTACAACGGGTGCAAGCCGGTTTTGCACACGCGGAATACTCAGGTTAAACTTGACGAGCCTAACATATACAGATATGGCCTCGGAACACGGAGACCGAAAGGTCGAGCGTGAATCATAGAGTAGAGATGATCAACATAGTGATTCACCATTGAAAACTACTCCATCTCACGTGATGATCGGTTATGGTTTAGTTGATTTGGATCACGTGATCACTTAGATGACTAGAGAGATGTCTGTCTAAGTGGGAGTTCTTAAAATAATATGATTAATTGAACTTAAATTTATCATGAACTTAGCACCTGATAGTATTTTGCTTATCTATGTTTGTTGTAGATAGATGGCTCGTGCTGTTGTTCCGTTGAATTTTAGTGTGTTCCTTGAGAAAGTAAAGTTGAAAGATGATGGTAGCAATTACACGGACTGGGTCCGTAACTTGAGGATTATCCTCATTGCTGCACGGAAGAATTACGCCCTGGAAGCACCGCTGGGTGCCGTGCCTGCTGCAGAGCAACGCCGGAAGTTGTGAGCGTCCGCGAGCAAAGTGATGACTACTCTATAGTTCAGTGTGCCATGCTTTACGGCTTAGAACCGGGTCTTCAACGACGTTTTGAACGTCATGGAGCATATGAGATGTTCCAGGAGTTGAAGTTAATATTTCAAGCAAATGCCCGGATTGAGAGATATGAAGTCTCCAATAAGTTATATAGCTGCAAGATGGAGGAGAATAGTTTTGTCAGTGAGCATATACTCAAAATGTGGGTATAATAATCACTTGATTCAAGCGGGAGTTAATCTTCCGGATGATAGTGTCATTGATGAATTCTCCAATCACGCCACCAAGCTACAAGAGCTTCGTGATGAACTATAATATGCAAGGGATGAACAAGACACTTCCGAGCTCTTCGCAATGCTAAAAGCTGCGGAGGTAGAAATCAAGAAGGAGCATCAAGTGTTGATGGTCAACAAGACCACTAGTTTCAAGAAAAAGGGCAAAGGGAAGAAGAAGGGGAACTTTAAGAAGAACAACAAGCAAGTTGCTGCTCAAGAGAAGAAACCCAAGTCTGGACCTAAGCCTGAAACTAAGTGTTTCTACTGCAAGCAAGCTGGTCACTGGAAGCGGAACTGCCCCAAGTATTTGGCGGATAAGAAGGATGGCAAGGTGAACAAAGGTATATGTGATATACATGTTATTGATGTGTACCTTACTAGAGCTCGCAGAGCACTGGTATTTGATACTGGTTCATTGCTAATATTTGCAACTCAAACAGGGACTACGGAATAAGTGAGCACCGCCAAGGACGAGGTGACGATGCGCGCTGGGAAACGGTTCCAAAGTCGATGTGATCGTGGTCGGCACGCTACCTCTACATCTACCTTGGGATTAGTTTTAGACCTAAATAATTGTTATTTGGTGCCGCGTTGAGCATGAACATTATATCTGGATCTTGTTTGATGCGAGATGGTTATTCATTTAAATCGAGAGAATAATGGTTGTTCTATTTATATGAGTAATATCTTTTATGGTCATGCACCCTTGAAGAGTGGTCTATTTTATCAAATCTCGATAGTAGTGATACACATATTCATAATGTCGAAGCCAAAAGATGCAGAGTTGATAATGATAATGCAACTTATTTGTGGTAATCGCCGCTTAGGTCATATCGGTGTAAAGCGCATGAAGAAACTCCATCTCGATGGACTTTTGGAACCACTTGATTATGAATCACTTGGTACTTGCGAACCGTGCCTCATGGGCAAGATGACTAAAACACCGTTCTCGGTTCTATGGAGAGAGCAACAGATTTGTTGGAAATCATACATACAGTTGTATGTGGTCCGATGAATGTTGAAGCTCGTGGCGGATATCGTTATTTTCTCACCTTCACAGATGATTTAAGCAGATACGAGTATATCTACTTAATGAAGCATAAATCTGAAACATTTGAAAAGTTTAAAGAATTTCAGAGTGAAGTTGAAAATCATCGTAACAAGAAAATAAAGTTTCTACGATCTGATCGTGGAGGAGAATATTTGAGTTACGAGTTTGGTCTACATTTGAAACAATGCGGAATAGTTTCGCAACTCACGCCACCTGGAACACCACAGCGTAATGGTGTGTCCGAACGTCATAATCGTACTTTACTAGATATGGTGCGATCTATGATGTCTCTTACCAATTTACCGCTATCGTTTTGGGGTTATGCTTTAGAGACGGCCGCATTCACGTTAAATAGGGCACCATCAAAATCCGCTGAGGCGACACCTTATGAACTGTGGTTTGGAAAGAAACCAAAGTTGTCGCTTCGAAAGTTTGGGGTTGCGATGCTTATGTGAAAAAGCTTCAACCTGATAAGCTTGAACCCAAATCGGAAAATGTGTCTTCATAGGATACCCAAAGGAGACAATTGGGTACACCTTGTATCACAGATCCGAAGGCAAGACATTCGTTGTTAAGAATGGATCCTTTCTAGAGAAGGAGTTTCTCTCGAAAGAAGTGAGTGGGAGGAAAGTAGAACTTGATGAGGTAACAGTACCAGCTCCCTTATTGGAAAGTAGTTCATCACGAAATCGGTTCTGTGACACCTACACCAGCTTAGTGAGGAAGTTAATGATGATGATCATGAAACTTCAGATCAAGTTGTTACTAAACTTCAGTAGATCAACCAGAGAAAAATCCGCACTGAGTGGTACGGTAATCCTATTTCGAAGTCATGCTACTAGATCATGGTGAACCTACGAACTATGAAGAAGCGATGGTGAGCCCAGATTCCATAAAATGGCTTGAAGCCATGAAATCTGAGATGGGATCCATGTATGAGAACAAAGTGTGGACTTTGGTTGACTTGCCCGATGGTCGGCAAGCAATAGAGAATAAATGGATTTTCAAGAAGAAGACCGACGACGACGGTAATGTTATGTTTATAAAGCTCGACTTGTTGCAAAAGGTTTTCGACAAGTTCAAGGGGTTGACTACGATGAGACCTTCTCACCCATAGCGATGCTTAAGTCTGTCCAAACATGTTAGCAATTGCCGATTTTATGATTATGAAATATGGCGATGGATGTCAAAACTGCATTTTGAATGGATTTCGGAAGAAGAGTTGTATATGATGCAACCGGAAGGTTTTGTCGATCCTAAGGGAGCTAACAAAGTGTGCAAGCTCCAACGATCAATCTATGGTCGGTGCAAGCCTCTCGGAGTTGGAATAAACGCTTTGATAGTGTAATCAAAGCATATGGTTTTATATGCACTTTTGGAGAAGCTGTATTTACAAGAAAGTGAGTGGGAGCTCAGAGCATTTCTAATATTATATGTGGACGACATATTGTTGATTGGAAATGATACGGAATTTCTGGATAGCATAAAAGGATACTTGAATAAAAGTTTTTCAATGAAGGACCTCGGTGAAGCTGCTTACATATTAGGCATCAAGATCTATAGAGATAGATCAAGACGCTTGATTGGACTTTCACAATGCACATACCTTGATAAAGTCTTGAAAAGTTCAATATGGATCGTGCAAAGAAAGGGTTTTTGCCTGTATTACAAGGTATAAGATTGAGTCGACTCAATGCCCGACCACCGCAGAAGATAGAGAGAAAATGAAAGGAGTTCCTATGCTTCAGCCATAGGCTCTATCATGTATGCAATGCTGTGTACTGGACTGATGTGTGCCTTGCTATTAGTTTAGCAGGAGGTACCAAAGAAATCCAGAGTGGATCATCGGACAACGGTCAAGAATATCCTGAAATACCGAAAAGGACTAAGGATATGTTTTCGCTTATGGAGGTGACAAAGAGCTTGTCGTAAAGGGTTACGCCGATGCAAGCTTTGACACGATCCGGACGATTCTAAATCGCAAACCGGATCGTATTTTATTGAACGGTGGAGCTGTAAGTTGGTGCAGTTCTAAACAAAGCGTCGTGGCGGGATCTACATGTGAAGCGGAGTACATAGCTGCTTCGAAGCAGCAAATGAAGGAGTCTGGATGAAGGAGTTCATTTCCGATCTAGGTGTTATACCTAGTGCATCGGGACTAATGAAGATCTTCCGTGACAATATCGTGCAATTGCGCTGGCAAAGGAATCCAGATTTCACAAGAGGACCAAGCACATCAAGAGACGCCTAATTCCATTCGGGACCAAGTCCAAGTGGGAGACACAGAGATTTGCAAGATACATACGGATCTGAATGTTGCGACCGCTGACTAAGCCTCTCTCACGAGCAAAACATGATCAGCACCAAGACTTCTGGTGTTAGAATCATTCTGCGTAATCTAGATTATTGACTCTAGTGCAAGTGGGAGATCAAGGAAATATGCCCTAGAGGCAATAATAAAGTTATTATTTATTTCCTCAGATCATGATAAATGTTTATTATTCATGCTAGAATTGTATTAACCGGAAACATGATACATGTGTGAATACATAGACAAACATAATGTCACTAGTGTGCCTCTACTTGACTAGCTCATTGATCAAAGATGGTTATGTTTCCTAACCATAGGCATGTGTTGTCATTTGATTAATGGAATCACATCATTAGGAGAATGATGTGATTGACTTGACCCATTCCGTTAGCTTAGCACTTGATCGTTTAGTATGTTGCTATTGCTTTCTTCATGACTTATACAAAGTTCCTGCAACTATGAGATTGTGCAACTCCTGTTTACGGAGGAACACTTTGTGTGCTACTAAACGTCACAACGTAATCGGGTGATTATAAAGGTACTCTACAGGTGTCTCCAAAAGTATATGTTGAGTTGGCATAATTTGAGATTAGGTTTTGTCACTCCGATAGTCGGAGAGGTATCTCTGGGCCTTCTCGGTAATACTCATCACATAAGCCTTGCAAGCATTGTAACTAATGAGTTAGTTATGAAATGATGTATTACGGAACGAGTAAAGAGACTTGTCGGTAACGAGATTAAACTAGGTATTGGATACCGACAATCGAATCTCGGGCAAGTAACATATCGATGACAAAGGGAACAACGTATGTTGTTATGCGGTTTGACCGATAAAGATCTTCCTAAAAATTGTAGGAACCAATATGAACATCCAGGCTCCACTATTGGTTATTGACCGAGAATAGTTCTAGGTCATGTCTACATAGTTCTCGAACCCGTAGGGTCCGCACGCTTAACATTACGATGACAGTTTTATGAGTTTTGATGTACCGAAGTTTGTTCGGAGTCCCGGATGTGATCACGGACATGACGAGGAGTCTCGAAATGGTCGAGACATAAAGATTGATATATTGGAAGCCTATGTTTGACTTGAATAGTTCCGTGAAATCGGATTTTATCGAACACCGGGGTTACGGAACCTCCCGGAGGTTAATGGGCCTTAGTGGGCCATGAGGGAGAAGAGGAGGGCCGGCCAGGGCAGGCCGCGCCCCCCCCCTAGTCCGAATAGGACAAGGAAGGGGGCGCCCGCTTCCTCTTTCCCTCCCCCCAAGTCCTAATCCAACTAGGGGGGGAGTCCTACTCCCGGTGGGAGTAGGACTCCTCCGGCGCGCCTCCTCCTAGGGCCGGCCGCACCCCTTGCTCCTTTATATACGGGGGCAGGGGGGCACCCTAGAATACACAAGTTGATCTACGGATCGTTCCTTAGCCGTGTGCGGTGCCCCCCTCCACCATATTCCACCTCGGTCATATCGTCGCGGAGTTTAGGCGAAGCCCTGCGCCGGTAGAGCATCATCATCGTCACCACGCCGTCATGCTGACGGAACTCATCCCCGACACCCTGCTGGATCGGAGTCCGGGGATCATCATCGAGCAGAACGTGTGCAGAACACGGAGGTGCCGTACGTTCGGTACTTGGATCGGTCGGATCGTGAAGACGTACGACTACATCAACCGCGTTGTCATAACGCTTCCACTTTCGGTCTACGAGGGTACGTGGACACACTCTCCCCTCTCGTTGCTATGCATCACCATGATCTTGCGTGTGCGTAGGAATTTTTTTGAAATTACTACGTTCCCCAACATTTAGAACCTCATGATGTTTGGACTATTTGTGGCAATTCTTCAGAAGATGAATATGTTGCAGTTGTGGCATGCACTCAAAGTAGAGCCTTGCGATATGCTATGCGTCAAGAATGGGCAATCCCGGATGAAAAGGCATTCCACTATTCTGGTATTGATTGGCTTCAACACTTGCCTCGTCCTCGTCCAGAGGATACTAGAGTGAATGTGCTCTTAATTCTATGGAGGATTGGAGATCATGACATTCCTGTGACCGCAAAGCTGGATCACGTATGCGTCTGGAATGGGTTGAGTCGGACAAAAAACGGACACAACTTGAAGATGAAGTCATGCATAGGACCGTTTTTCCTGCCCGTTTGGCACAAGGGTGTGACTAGGGAGTGATGCTACACGCACAGACAAATAATTACGGATTTCACGGAGATGATTAGCTGCGCTAATCTAATTGGAAGAGATTAGAGTGAGGGGCCCACATCCCCTGAAAATCTGGGGGGCGGTGGAGAGTTTAGATGGAATATCGTGTAAAAGGCCCGTAATGAGCCCGTGAGTGTAGTATTATCGGTGACTAGGTCTCAGTCGACTGAGATTTAATCAAGTCACAGTCAAGGGACATAACATGCTAGAGAGAAAAAAAATGAATTTTTTTTGCACGGAATTTAATGTAAGGTCTCATGGATACATAGGATCGACTAAAACTTAACGAAGTCTCAATCGACTGAGACTTGGCAAGACTGTTGGCACAAAAGAGACACACGCGAAGACTTGGGTTGTGGAGTTGGGCAAAAGCTGAGGGCGATTGGTCCACCCCTTACGGTGGCGGTTGGCGTAATTCCCGGAGTGGCGATCCCGAGGGCGATCGCGTCGAGGGTAGGGTTCCTGATGGCGGTGCTCCTGAATTCGCTGATCCTTCTCCTTCCTAGCGCCTCTGATCTCTGCTAAACCCATCCATCGACATAGCAATTGTCCATCCACCCATCCCATCCACGATAAGCCTTCCGCGTGCTAGGGACCGCGGCCGTACACCACCCAGTCTATCCCTAGGGTTTTGTTTCTGGTTTGGAGGCGGAGGGGAGGGGATGGAAGGAGTCGAGGGCCTGATGAGGGGTTTGAAGTTGTCGGACGCAGAGAAGAGGGGGCTGAAGATCGGGGAGGAGGAGAAAGGGAAGGTAGCCGATTGGGCGCCAGATGAACATCGCGATGGGCAAACTTTTCTCGGAGAAACCCGCACATGCCAGTGTGATTGGGCAAACTTTGGGCAGGATTTGGTGCCCCATTAAAGGTCTGGATTGCAAAGAGGTGGAGTCCAATGTATTCCTATTTACCTTCCATCAACCGGCGGGCTGGAGGCAAGCACTGGAGGAAGGGCCGTGGTGGTTTGACAAGGAGCTCTTACTAATGGAGGAATTCGACCCAGAGAAGACGGTAGATGAGTATGACTTCAACCTGATCCCAATATGGTTCCATGTTTTTGGGCTACCACTCGGGTATATGAACAGAGCCACAGGTGAGCGGATTGGTGCCGGTTTTCATGAACTAGTCGATGTGGATGTGGGGCATGATGGGATAGCTGTGGGAAAGTATCTCCGGGTGAAAGTGAAACTGAACATTATGGAACCGATTATGAGGGGGTTTGTGCTGGATAGGGAGAAGAAAACAGACGGCAATATGCTGGTGGAGGTAGCGGAGGGAGAGGATAGCAGTAAGAAGAAGAAGAGGAAAGAGTTAATCTGGTGTCGGTTTGAGTATGAACACATGCCAGATTTTTGTTACACCTGCGGGATTATTGGGCATGGGGAAAAGGAGTGCAGCATGAAACCTGTGAGGGGTGAAGCTCCCCAGTACGGCCCATGGATGAGAGCGGAAGAGAGCCACAAGAAGGAGGAAGGAGGGAGAAGTAGATGGAATGAAGGGCGGCGCAACAACAATGGTAAAAGCCTGAGTGGAGGTAGAGGGAGTGATAGGAACCCTTTCCAAGGGGAACGTTGTAACATCCCAAATTTTCAATTTGGAATGTTATACATTAGGTCAGCATGCATATCATATTTTCTCGCATTTTTTTTCGATCCTAGAAATTTCACGCAACTCAAGGACCCTGAGAGAGTTGAAGTTTCATTATTTTCATATTTGGGAATCCTCAAATTTTGAAAATAGGATCATTGGATTATTTAAATTATCTTCATAAAGTTTTCCTATAAAAAATATCTTGAGAGGGAATAATATGACTTTCCCAAACAATTAGGAAAATGAAGATATTATAAATAAACCAAATTTGGTTTTGGAAGATTTATTTTGCTTAGGCAAAATGAGCATTAAAAAATTTTATGCATGTATGTTGTTTTTAAAGTTCATTTTGTTAGACTCATTTTTAGGAGTCGGGAAAATTTGTTTTATTTAAATCCGAGTTCGTTTGGTATTTTTTTATTTGTTTTGGTTTTAATCTTATTTAAAAAACAGCCCACCTGGACCGAGGCCCAGCCTGCCCAAGCCAGCCAGGCCCCGCCCAGCGCCCGCCTGCCCGCCTCCTCCCTCCTGCCGCCGCCGCTTGTCTCCGCCGCCAAGACGCCATCGCCGCCACCAAGTCCGACCCCCCGCGCCTCCTTGCCCCTCCCAAGCCACGCCGCCCCTCGCCTTTAAATACCCCGGCCCTCTCTCTCCCGACCCAACCCACGGAGCCGACGCCGCCGCCCCCTTGAAGCCCTTGATCGCCTGGCCGCCCGACGCCGCCGACGCCGCCGCCAGGACGTGGACCCGCCGCCCGACGCCGAACCCCGCCGAGCCTCGCCGCCGCCGGACTCGCCGGCGATCACGGAGGTAGCCGCCGCCGCCGCCCGATTCGGTCTTCTCCTCGAACCGATCCGTTTTTTTTTAAAAAATATGTTTGGTTTTTTTAAAACCTAGATTGGTTTTTTTTTCGGTTTTCTTAATTAACGGACGCTCACCGAACCGCTCGTTTCAATGAACGCGTTCGTTAGATTCGATTCTAACTAACGCTCGCTTTTAATTCGCTCGTCGTTTTTTTTTAATCGGTATTAATCCGTTATTTTTCGATTTGATTTGGATCGATTTTCAAAACTGTTTTATTTCTCGCTCGCTTATCGGAATCGGGTGATTCAAGCGCTGGAGTTTAGATGTGAAACCGCCGTTCGATTACCCTACTTTCACAGAGTTTTGCCACTGTGAAAATTTTGACCTAATTTCAGATCGCTAAACCGAGACGTTCTCTCTCGAGTTTCAACTTTCGGAGTTTATTTTGATTCGATTCTTTTGCAACTGGGTTCTTAAGTTGAACTTTCTGGTTAGATCGCTTATTCGAGATTTCCTGTGCATTAGATGAGTACTTATTGTATGCTTGTTGTTTGTCTGCGTTAGATCACCCGAGTGCGCCGCTTGTTACTTCAATCTCTAGGACTCATGGATCATCGACAAGGCAAGTAACACTTTGATCATACTTTCTCATACCCAGTTTTTATGCATTAGATCTATTCCTCAAACACTTGCATGATTAGGATCTAATTAAATTGTGGGAATTGGGAAGTAGATTGAGGTAGTACCTATTACTGTTTTACTTATGAAACCTTGGGAGTTACTTCACGCTTGCTTGTTCATGCCATGCTATGCTAGTAGACGTGGATTGGGTGAGTGATTATCCATGACAGATGTGAGATTGTTAATTAATGGTATATCTAAGGTGGCAACCTAACACACATCCGGGTGGATTGAGGCACTGGTTTCCATCAGACTTGCTCAGATTTCTTGGACCGCCACCCTGTGCTCTAAGGGATCATAAGATTATTCAAACTGGAAACTTCCGTGTGCAGCCACAAGCCAATTATGGGCTCTGGCGTAGTTGACTAAGTTGTGCGAACTCTTACGGGTAGGCTAGCTGATGTAGGGGATGTAGGTTGGTACGGTCTACCCACATGTAAGGTGCTAGCGCTTTCGAAAGACTATGTCTCGGTCATCCGCTTCTCAAACACCATGTAGTGCGAGAACCAAGCGGAGGCGATCGAGTCTTGTGGGGAATAGTCGCAAACCTCTGCAGAGTGTATAAACTAATCATGATTAGCCGTGTCCCCGTTATGGACAATTTGAGTATCCGTACTTGATTATCATGTGAATCTCAACATGTTACTTCTAAATAAAAGTTATTGGGTTTTGATGAGTACCTTTTTAATTGGGATTGAGGATGTCAACCATTCTCAATGTTTAACAACCACCATGATAGTTAAATAAAATTATTCCTTTGATGTAGGGAAAATCAGCTTTATGCAATGTAATCAGAGAGCCTTACCACCAGCCAAATATGCATGTAGTATAGGCTTATTCATTCATTGCTCTTTATGTGTTACATTGCCAAGATATTCCATGTGTCAATTGTTTTGGCTGCAACTTTTCACGTTGCGAGTTTTCGAACGACGATTAAGGTGTTAGGTCGTGGTTCTATACTCGGTGATGCCGTTGGAGTTGATGGACTCGCTTATCTTCCAAGCCTTCCACTGTTATTATTAGATGGCCTTAAGCCATATTATTGTATTCAGTTCCCTTGTGGACAACGATGTAATAAGTGTGTGATTGCTACTCGCTATAAATCCTTGAAATCTGTGTGGTGTCAGCATTCGATCCCAGGATGACATCGAGCACGAGCGCTAGATCCATTCGGGTCTGGTCGCTACAAACGTAGGCAATACAGCTGGGGCAGAGGATCTGGTGGGTCGGGAAGTGATGCACCATCTTGGAGGAAGGAAGGGGCTGCATCAAGGAGTAATGAGAAGGTAGGAGGAGAGGAGGAGAAGGAAGTAACAAGTCCGCTCAAACTTGCAGATAAAGGAGGAGAACATACGGGAGGTAGCACAGCAAGAACTCTTCAATTCGGGACAGCCACGCAGAACTTTGAAGGACAATGTACCGGAGAAGCCAGATATGGTGGTGGATGCCGAGTCCATTGCTGCAGAACCTTGCATAGCACCTAAGGAGATAGCTACAGGAGGGGAACGAGGCCAGGATAAAATGGAGAGTGCTGGCCGAACGGGGTTAAGTGGAGAGGAGAACAAAGGAAGAAAGGAAGGGAAGAAGTTCAGGAGGAGGGAGAGAGTGGAAAGTGATGTTCAAATGACCATCTGGGGGTTAAGCTCGGGAAGAGGGATGGTGATAGCATGGAGGTGGATGAATCAGTTTTGGCCAAAAAGAGTAAGGCGGAGGGAGGCGGTATGAGCAATAGCTTGGAAGAAAGAGACGGGAAGGATGTTAGCTCGGTAGCGGACGAGCAGAACACAATCACATCGGTCGGGTTGCAAGTGCAACCCTGCTGGGAGCAATGAAACTCGTAAGTTGGAACTGCCGGGGACTCGCGAACCTCCCGGCAGTTCAATCTCTTCTCGAACTGGGAAGAACGGAGGAGCCCGATATCTTATTTCTATGTGAGACTAGACTGAAGGAGAAGGAGTTTGGAAGATTTCGGTGGTTGTTGGGGCTCGCCAACATGGTTGCTTGGAAGAATGAAGGAAGCGGTAGAGGGGTGGCACTGTTCTGGAGGAAAGGAGTCGACGTCACTCTTCGATCATACGGGAGGAGGCATGTGGATGTGGATGTAACCAGGGAGGATGGATCGATCTGGCGTCTAACGGGGGTGTACGAAGAATCTGAGATGCAGAGGAAAACAGAAACATGGAGGCTGCTAAGGATTCTTAAGCAACAACATCAAGGACAGAGGTCGTGGTTGTGTTTCGGCGACTTCAATGAAATCCTAGCAAGCAATGAGAAGGTGGGGGGTGCAGATCGGCCGCAGCACTATCTTGATGCATTCAGGGAGGCGCTAGACCATTGCAACTTGAGGGATATTGGGTATGAGGGAGACACTTTCACCTAGAGGAACCATAGCAAGGAGTTGCGGATATATATATATATATATATATATATATATATATATATATATATATATATATATATATATATATATATATATATATGTGAGCGGATTGATAGGGCAGTGGCAAATAAGGAGTGGTGTGATATGTTCCGCATTTTGTAGTCATCAACGAAGAACGTGACATTCGGATCACCGACCGGTAATTGTGTAGCTGGACGGGGTGGACAAGAAATGGAGGTCTGGAGACAATACTTTAGGTTTGAGGCTCGGTGGTTGCAGGAGGAGGGGTGTGAGGAGGTGATCAAGAATGCATGGGAGAAGAGTTGGGAGGGAAGAGGGGGGAATGTAACCCAAGCTTTGAAAACGGTGGCAACACAGATGGGGACGTGGAGTAGAGAGGTGGTGGGCGAGCTCGCGGGGAGGATTAAGAAGGCACGCAGGGAGTTGGAGAGGTGTATGAAGGAGCCGGTGTCGGATAGGAAAATAAAGGAGGAAGCAAGGCTACGTGCACTAGTTCACGATCTATATAGTATAGGAAAATAAAGGAGGAAGCTAGGGACGATGAAGGGCTCCGAAACCAAGCCAATGCGCATAGAACAGCTCCGACAATCTATATTACCACGTGGCAGCTTCCTATACGCGAGAAAACATGCCACACAGATGGCCACGCGCATTCCCTGCACAGCGCATCATGACCCAAATCAACGTGATCGCGATGGCATGATGACCAGTCCACGGGGGCTCTCAAATCAAATCAAAAACAGAAAAAGGAAGCAAGAGAGCCGCTGGGGTGTGGGCAGGGCGTCTCGCGGCGTGGCGGAGCGCGTCCCCGCCGCACGCCGCCTGTTCGACGAAATGCCTCCGCGGCGAGACGGCGCGCCGACGCCGACCTCCTCGCCACCGCCGAGCCCCGGCGGCACGCCCTCCGCTTCCAAGGGCGCGGGCGCAGCTCCCCCACCCTCGTCTCCGCACCCCGCCTACAAGGGCCCATCCGCTCCGGGTGGCACCGGCGCCGACGATGAGGCCGCTGCTACCCCTCCCTCATCTCCGCGCTGCGGCGGAAGCGCCCCCATCGCCTCGAGATCCCCAGCATCGGTCTCCTTCCCCGCCTCTCCACGGGTGCACTGCGGCGGAAGCCCCCCCACGGCCTCGCCATCCCCAACACCAGCTTCCTCTCCAGGGGTTGGCGTCTCCCTTGTAGAGCTGGTGGCGACCGGCGACGGCAAGCCTGCGGCGGGCGCGCACGAGGAGGGAGGGGAGGTGGAGAAGGCGATGGAAGACCCCGTCAAGACGACCGCGCGCTCTGACCCGGAGAAGCAGCTCTCATCCGCTCCGGGTGGTACCGGCACTGGCGACGCCACCGCCGCTACTCCACCCTCATCTCTGCGCTGCTGCGGAATCCCCTCCGCCGCCTCGACGCCCCCCGCATCAGCCTCCCGACCTACCTCTCCACCTCCACGGGTTCAATGCGGCGGAAGCACCCCCATGACCATCAGTTCTGACGCCGTCTCTGAGTCGGAAAAACAGAGCCAGCACGAGGTGGACCTTGATCCGACGGATAGGAAGCTGAGCCAGCATAAGCTTGCAGAAGAGGCGGAGGAGGTGGAGCAACGGGAGAATGTTGCGACGCAGAGAGGAAAACAACTTGAGGAGCGGGAGACACTCTTGAGGCAGACGCATTACGCTGTTCCGCAAGGTCATGCAGGACTGAGCAACTGGGTGGAGAAGGATGAGGAGGAGGAGAAGAGGAAGAGGAAGGGGAAAGAGAAGGAGGATGAGGGTGAGGAGAATGAGCAGGGGCAGGGGAAGGGAGAACATAGTCATAGCTGTCCCGGGTCTGGATTATTTCCTTGGACTGCAGAGCTACCCAGGGACGATGCATTGGCAGCGCTGAAGCAACGTCTGCTTATACCCCAACAGTCACAATCAATGCCCACTCCGTCGGATACACCCAATCCACTAATAGCTGAGATTACGGCAATGACCATGAGGACTTCCACTCCCAAGGCTAAGGTGTGTAACAGTCTGCCAATGTTTCAGCTTCAATCGTATTTAATATATGGAGTGTTGATTGAGACGTGGTATATCGTGTGTTCTTTAGATTACATTTGTGAATTCTGTTGGCATTGCTAGATCATGCATTCATACATATAATGCTGGTTTGAATTGTGGAATTGTTTGTGAGCTGTGGCTTGCAGTGGGGCATTTTCTAGTGGAATATATGGTAATGTAGCATTCTGTTGTGATAGGAAGTGTCTAAGCACTTAATGGATCAAGACAGGGTACATAGAGAACTGTTATTGACTGATCAATTGATCTGACGTTTGCTCTTTATACATATTGCCTTGTACTCACTCTGGTGAAATTCATGTCAAGCTATTGGAGCTATACATTGCATTAACTTGTGAATTATTTCACCTTGTGCACGGTAAAAACATGCACTAGTTTCCACCTGTGCGATAAAACATCACTTTTTGTTCTCTCGCACTACAGTTTTCTCTCTCGTAATTGCTCTGAACCTGGTTGAGGGCAGAAATACTGATTCCCATTATATTCTGTTTTCCATATTTAATCGTGATGAGTTTTTTGCTGTTGTCTCTTCTATCCATGAATGCAAACAAATTCCCTCATTGTTGAAGCCGTCAGATAGTTACTTTTTTATTTTCATATAAGTGTTTAATTAGTCATATTAGAATGTTGTAACTCAGATTTTTTTTCCACCTAGATGAATTTTAAGTGTACTTTGAAGTACCAATGCTCTTCATTCATTGTCTCTGATATTTGTCTTCTCTGATGATTTTGATGTATTATTCATGAACTGCCAGTCAGATATTATTTCGTGAGCATACTAGTTGTTCGAACAATACCAAGGCAATCAATTAGAGTTTTGATTACAAAGAATAATACTTGTGTTTGTTATATCTATCTTCAGTTTTCAAATATCTTCAATTAGTCATTATGAAGGCAGGTTTGTGATATCCTGGCCTTCATTGCTCTTGTTTGTTTGTACCTCATCCAGATTATCATGTAAAGACGTGACATTAATATTTGCACAACCAGATGCTCTATTCTTCAATTTTGAATACCAAGTGGTTAAATATTGTTTTGTGTAAAGAAAGTTTAAATTCGCCACATGATAGCGTGGTAAGAGTTTGCTTCTGATTTTGTTCTGTCTTAGAAGGAAAAGAGGGGTGGTTAAACTATATCAACATTTACATTGCTTGGATTGTACATGTAGTTTCCTTTCCTAATTATAAATGAACCATACAGACCCAACTTATTAGTGATCTTATGAAGGGAGGATGAAATGCAACCATGCTTTGGGTACATAAGCCATTACAATTGTTGATCGCCACCACCAAGAAGGAAAATTCTCAATCCTGTTCTTCCGTTGGGTGAAAACTGGCTGAATTCCTGTGTGTTTGTTAACTGGAGTAAAAGGGCAAATGCAATCAGGTGGCACATCAATCTTCACACATGCAGTGGTTGAAAAATAAACAGGGAATTGGCAAGTAGCAAAACAGAGGAACAATCATAAACCCTTAACAGTATGGTAGGCAAGTGCAGAGCTTGCTTGACATGCCAGGGATTTACTTTTCGTAGAGGGTAGATGGGCTGGTTCCGATGAACTATCACCTCCAACTCCAGTACTTTTAGCATGTACTCCCTCCGTAAAGAAATATAAGAGCGTTTAGATCACTACTTCTTGATGGAAGTTTGACTGCTTGAGTGAGCTACACATGATTCTCATTTGATAACTATGTGCATACCAAAAAAAATCGAACTAGATGATGACTTAACTTGTGTGGACTTAACTTTTTCTATGCACGTTAAAGTTTGGATGGATAAGCATCCTGATCATGCACTTATCTCCGTTTATATAATAGTATACCAGGTCAATCTTCAACTTGTCTTAGGCCAATTGAATCGAAACTATGAACTGTGATGTAATCTGTGCAACCGATTTGTTCACGTACTTAAACATTTTTGGGTGTTTGTAAACAATTGTCTTCTGAAGTTTTATTCTCTATTCATCAAAGCAATATTTTTTCCGTCGAGTAGTTCACATTCATCGGCATAGTTGACCAAATATATAGCTAATATACATTTCATTTATCCAGGTATATCATTTTGAGTCTTGTTTGATGCCTCTAAGGTCTGAAAGTCCAAAGACTTATGGCATATGTGCTTTTCCCAGCCTTGGTCAGATCACTTCTGAAAATAAAGATCCTGAGATGGTAATTATTTCTTTTAACCTTTGCTTTCATTTTCTATGTTTTGGAATTTAGAGCTCCTTTTGTTTCCCATAAAGGGCGTATGTTATTAACTCATAATGTAGTATCAAGGGGATACAAGACACAGTGAGTACACACCCGACCTCTAGATAAGTAGGACGCAGAAAACCAATAACCTGACGACACTTTCTTTGGTTCTGAAAATGTATTCTCATCTGCAACAAATCAAAAATTACTAGACCGACAGTTCTGTTTAGTTCTATCATAATATATTCTTCTATACAAGGGTTATTTTTTATTTGGTTTTAGTTTTTTCCATAGAAATTTCATTTTCCATACGTCAATTTATTTACATTTACCGTGTGGATTAGTTCATGCCATCTGCTTTTGTGTTCCTAGATTATTTTGCTGCCAGACTACACTATAGAACACATGAGTTTTTTCTCATACCTTCGATAAATTTACCCTATCTGGCAGGTGAAAATCGGCCTCCGCGTTCTTACAAGATCGAGCGAGAACTTGGATGAGAGGAGGTTATATTCAACCATTCATGAAATACTGAAAGCTGTAGTTTCTAAATACAATGCCAGTCTGCTTCTAACAGAGCAAGAGGTATGATTCGCCCTATGCATTGTGTAGGTATGCTTGTATATATTTGGCAGAATATATTACTTGTGGGTGCTCATTGTTTGCTCCTTTCCCCTTTGATTTCAGCGCGTGAGGTGGGAGATTAGAAAGATACTGACAGATCAGGCACAGAACTTTGGAATTGCCATTGATGGTGTCTCCATTGTAAGCCTGAGCTTTGAAAAGGTGTTTACTCAGGACATTCAAGAGAAAGAGGTGACTACACAAGAAGACGGGCAAGGTAACAGGACTACACAAGAAGCTGGGCAAGATAACAGGAGTGCAATGATCAGGTCACAGGTAAGAGATCTTGAATATGTCTTGTATAAGCTTGACACCATGTTATCTGCAAAAGGATGAAGCAAAAATAATAGGAAGAAACTAATTAGGGATATTCCCTACATTACAATGGCTTACTATTGCTTGTGCTAGTGAAACAGGTAGCCGGAGTGCTAGTTTTATCCGATTCCATTTACCTGTTCTTGAATTCAGGTACTTGATAGTTTGCTTTGAATTGAGGGTTCTTTCTTAATAGCTGACACTGAAGTACTGAATCACCTGCACTGATTTGCAGAAATCCACTGTTTGACTCTTTTCGAAATATTACTTTCTTAAATGCAAGTGACAGACCACTTCTTTCAACTAACAGTTTGACTTCTTCGGGGTTTTGAAAACGATTGAATCTAGTCTTCCCTAGGGCTAGGGACTTATCTTGACAAACTGGATTGTATTCATGGAGTAGACATACTGATATTCTATACACCTTCTCAGGAGGATGATCAGATCTGGAACAAGAGGCAGATTGGTTATATTTTTGATCTAGGTACTGCGCTGGGCATTATATTTTTGATTCGACCCTGGTTGCCTAGTGGCTATGACCGTTGGATTATGGCTGCGTTTGCTGCCGTTTGGGGGATGGGCAGCGTGGGCTTGCCCATCGGAATGTTTGGTACCTCCAGGTTTGAAAAAAATTGCAGTCGGCATCTAGGGCGATTCATCTCTCTTTCCTTCTCACTGCTGGTCCTCTATGCCATCTACATCCTCACACTAAATGTCGCCGGCACTTCACCAACTCCATCTGTGTCGTCATTTGGAATCACCAATGGTGATGGTGATGGTGATGCTGACTGGTGGACAACTGCTGGCTTCATTGTGATTGCGGCTCTAGTGGCATTTGGACACCTATGTTCCTGGATAAGAGTATGATATAATCCCAACCTTCATCTCTAATCCCTTGTCTATTTCAGTTTTTTGTTTATCTCTTCGGTTGAGGTAACAATCTCAATTTTGATGCAGGGGTGTTGTACAGGTGGTGACAGGGACATGTTGCCTTAGAATGTTGACAACAGTCTGGTGTAACCCTGGCCATGTCAGCTCTCTTTTTCCGAGCCCGGAGACGGGAAAGCAAGAAGAGTTTGTCTTGTCTACGGTATTGAGATGCTCGCTGGTTATGATATATCGCTGTGATGATCAATGTAGATTTTTGCCTTTGCTGCTGTTTGGCTGGTACAGGAATACGGATATGCCGAGTTGCTGACACAAGCACTCCAGGTCTTTTTGGGCCTTTGTATATGCGGTGCTTATGTTGTTGAAGTGTTGATACTCATAGAATGGAATAGAATAGAATAGAATGTTTTTTTGGAAAGAGTAGAAGGGTTTCTGTGCAGTGTTGGAATGCGTGATGAGAGGTCGTTGGTGTGTTGTTTTGGATCTCGGCCACTCACTGTGATGTTGGGAGTATGATTTTCACCATATGTTGCGTGAAATTGGTTTTGCATTTTAATCCCCTGTATATTCCCTGCTTTCATATCGTTGGGAGCTGGACTTAGGGTATGTTTAATTTGTGCCAAAGGTTGTTTAGCTAGCTTGGATTTTCTTTTGTTAAGGTTTTGTTTGCCAATGGATTGGCCAACATTGGTAGTATAGCAAAATTGTGGAGAGATGATTTGCAATACAAAGATGATGTATTGATAGGGTGCTGATGCATGTATATATATTACAAGGAAGGCCTTTACCTCAACTATACAAGACTAGGAGGTGGGCCACAACTCTAATACATGTGCAATACAACATATATACTCAACACTTCGCAATCGAGCGTCGCTGAGACACAGAGATCGGACCGAAACTCCTCAAGACGGGAGTAGGCAATCCCTTAGTCATCACATCAAGAAATCAAGGCGTCGTCGGCACGTGGAGAACACGAACACGGCCAAGGGCAACTTCTGCTTTCGCGCACGAAGTGAATATCGAGCTCAATATGCTTCGTCCGTTGATGGTGCACCGGGTTGGTGGAGAGGTAGACCGTCGACGTTATCGCGATGAACAAGAGTGGCCTTGTGAACATCACAAAGCAACTCTGGAGCAGCCGACGTAACCAAGAGCACTCGGCCACTGACATTAGCCACGACGCGATACTCGCCTCGGCTTGGAGCGGGGAGATCGTGGGCTGCCGCTCGATGACCAAGATATCAACGAGGGCCCAAGGTAGACGCAGAGCTCGACGAGAGCGTCGCGTGTCGGGGCAGCCAGCCCGATCGACATCCGAGTAGGCCACGAGGTCGGTGGAGGCGGAGGCCGTCGTGGTGAGTCCCAAGGACATGGTGCAGCGTATGTAACGGAGAATACGCTTCACGAGTCCGATGAGAGTCACGCTGGGCGTGCATATGGAGGCACACCTGCTGAACAGCGTATTGCAGGTCGGGACGAAGTCAACATGGCATCTTGAAGCACAAGCGATAGAGCGATAAACGCTCCATCGGACGCGAGACCCCTCAGAGCGAGACCTTCGCCGTGTCGACAGAGGGTGGGCGCCGCTTGCAATTAAGCATACCGCACGCTCAAGGAGCTCGTGGGCGATTGCCGATGCGTAAAGAAGCCGTCGACCGCCGGATCACCTCGATGCCGAGAAAGTAGTGCAGGGGCCCCAAGTCCTTGAGGGCGAACGCATCGCGAAGACGAGCGGTGAGACGCTGAAGGAGATCGGGGCGATGCCGTGAGGATGATGTCGTCGGCGAGAGCAGCAGATATATAAAGTGCAGGCCCCCGATGATACACAAAGAGTGAGGCATCGAGCGAGTGGACCGAAGCCCAGAGACTGCAGGAAGGCTGCAACACGCTGGTACCAAGCCCGAGGCGCTGCTTCAACCCGTAAAGAGAGCGGGAGAGCAAGCACACAAAGTCGGGGTGCTCGGCGTCAACGAAACCGATGAGGATGCTCGTAACACCCTTCGGCGAGATGACCGTGCAAGAAGGCGTTGGAAACGCCCAAGCGATGCACATGCGGTAGCGCGCGAGACGACCAGCTGAAGGACGGTGCGGATCGTGCCCGGTTTCACAACCGGGGCGAAGGTGTCGGTGAAGTCCACGCCCGCGCGCTGCCGAAAGCCACGAACCACCCATCGAGCCTTGTAGCGCTCAAGAGAACCGTCCGGGCGAGTCTTGTGGCGAAACACCCACTTGCCAGAGATGATGTTGGCACGGGGTCGCGGAACAAGCTGCCATGTGCGGTTGCGCTGTAGGGCATCAAACTCCTCCTGCATCGCAGCCAGCCAATGGGGATCCCGAAGGGCGGCATGAGCGGAGGTGGGGATGGGTGATGGCGTCGATGTCGAGGCAGCGCACACATACTCGTCGGAGGAGTAGTGCATGCTCGGCCGATGCACGCCTGCACGGGCACGGGTGACCGGGCCAGCGAGGGCGGTGCCAGCCGAGCCAGCCGCGGAGGAGGCGACGAGCGAGGTCGAGGTCGAGCCCATCGCAGGAGTAGCAGCGCCGGCCGGGGTGGCGGGTGGGGTGCCCGCTGGCTCGACCTCGGGCGAGGGAGCCGGGGATCCGGGGGCCCGGTCGGACTCAACCTTGGGTGAGGGAGTCGAGAACCCGGGAGGGGGCGGCAGAAGGCGCCGGGCGGGGGATGCCGCCGCGCATCGCACCAGGTAGGGGGCGCGGGGGCCGGAGCCGAAGGAGCCGGGGCCGGAGGAACCTGAAAAAAAGGGAACACCGTCTCGACGAAGTACACGTGCCTCGAGGTGTACACACGATGAGTGACAGGATCATAGCACCGGTAATCTTTGGTGTTGGGAGGGTAGCCTAGGAAGATGCATGGGACAGAGCGGGGTGCAAGCTTGTATGGCGTGGTGGACGCGGTGCTAGGATAACATAGACACCCAAATATGCGAAGACCATCATAGGACGGTGGTGTGCCGAAAAGAAGGTGGTGAGGGGCATAGTTCCACCGGGGACGACACGGATGAATGTTGACTAAGATAGAGGCGGTGGCGAGGGCATCGGGCCAGAATCGAGCGGGCACGTTTCCATGAAAGAGCAACGTGCGAGCGCAGTCATTGAGAGTGCGGAGAATGCGCTCGGCGCGGCCGTTCTGTTGTGAAGTGTAGGGGCAAGTCAGACGGAAGATGGTGCCGTGAGAGGCGAGAAGTGAGCGAAAAGCGACGTTGTCAAACTCTTTTTCGTTATCATTTTGGAGTGCAAGTATGGGGCGACCGAACTGAGTGGTGAAGTAGGAGTAAAAGGTGGTGAGTGTGGCTAAAGCATCGGATTTACGACGAAGAGGAAAAGTCCATACATAATGAGAATAATCATCTAAAATCACCAAATAGTATAGATAGCCCGTGTTACTCGCAACGGGAGACGTCCAAACATCACTATGAATCAACTGAAACGGAAAAGTGGAAACTAAAGTAGACGCACTAAACGGAAGACGCACGCGCTTGCCCAAATGACAAGCCTCACAAGTATGCTCGTCAAGCTTATTACATGAGAAAGAAAAACTCCTAAGAATCTAACGCAAAACGGCGGGGTTGGGGTGGCCCAAGCGAGCATGCCAAAGGTCGACGCCGGCGGAGAGAGCGACGGGTGTGGAAGTGGAGGCGCCGGCGTGCAGGGGATAAAGCTCATCAGGGCTATCACATCGGTGAAGCACCATCCGGGTACGGGCGTCCTTCACAGAAAAACCAACACCGTCAAATTCAACAGTAAGAGGATTCTCATGAGTAAGACGACGGACAGAGACTAAGCTAGTGACTAAGTCAGGTGAAACAAGAACGTTAGACATAGTGATAGGTGTGGAACTAGAAGGAAAACTAGTGCTACCGACATGGGTGATGGGTAAAGAGGAACCATTGCCAACGGTGATGCGAGTGGGAGTGGAGGAGGAAAGGTTACCGGGATGAGCTGTCATGTGCGCAGTAGCACCCGAGTCCATGTACCAGTCGCCTCCACCGCCATAGTTGCTCGGCGACGGCGCTCGAGTGTAGGGCGGCCAGGAGGGAAGGGTCCCACGGTGCAGGTGTCGGCGGTGGCAGCTGGCCTCCATAGGGCGGCGCCTGGGCGGGCGCGCCGTAGCCACCGAGGGGTGGCGGTGCGAGCGGGGCACCGTAGGGCTGGTAGGGCGCCGACGAACGCCTGGTGGCCCGCTGGACGGGCGCCAAGGAGACCTGGTGCAGGAGCCCGCGGGACGGGCATATGATAGGCGTGGGCGATGCCCGCCCACGGTTCTCGCCGGCGCCCACGGCGAGGCGGCTGCGGAAGCGGGCGCCCCCTACACCGGGCGCCGCTGCTGCTGCGTTCTTCTTGGCGACCTCCGCCACCGCCGATTGCGCTGCCCCGCCACCTGCGGCTCGGGAGGCGCTGGCGCGCGGCGGCAGCGGTAGTAGCGGCCAGCGGGCGCGGTGGCGCGGGCGACGGGGCGGCCGGAGGAGCAGGCCGCCGCGGGTGGTACCGGCGGCGAGGGCGGTGTCTTTGGATCCGCCTTGCTTCACTTCGTCATCCGGCGCTCCTCAAGTTTGAGGTATCGACAACAACGCTGGAAAGTGGGTTCTGGCAGCGAGGTGAGGTTGGACGCCGAGTTGCGAAATCCTCATTAATACCGGCGGTGAGGTGCTCAGCATGAGGTCGTCGAGACCTTGGCGCCGATGTCGCGGCTCGTCGGCGAGCATCTTGAGCCTCATGCAGTACTCGTCGATGGTGGAGTTGTCTTGGTGACAACCGAAGAACTCCTGCTGCAAGAAAACAAGGCGCTGAAGTTTGTTGTCGGTGAAGAACGCGTTGATCTTGCCCCACACGGTGCAGGCGTCGTCGTCCTCGGCGACGACCGTGTGGAAGATGTCCTTCGAGACCGTCTGGTAGAACCAACGGATGATCGTGGCCTCGATGGCGGACCACTCTGGGTCGCCGCGCATGTATGCGCTGTCCACGGAACCGTCGATGTGCTCAGTGAGATAGTACTCACGGAAGACAAGGTTGAAGTAGGTCTTCCACGCGTAGTACAACGTGCTGGAGCTGTCGAGACGGATAGGAACTCGGGCCTCAATATTGAGGTCACGGATGGCGGCGGCGGAGGGCTCGGGGCCAGCAAAGGGGTTCGACGAGTGAGTCGTGGAGGAGCCAGGAGAGAAGGGCCACGACATGGCGACGGCGTGCGGGTGCGGGTAAGGTTAGGGTTGGGAGAGGAGAAGGCAGCAGCGGCGGGGCGCGGCTGCAGCGGGAACGGCGCGGCGGCTAGCGATGCAAAAAAGCAGCGTTGCTTGGCTCAAGCGATGGGTCAGCGCGTCAATCGTGGCTGGCTAGTGCGATGGAAAAAAGCGGCGGCGCGAGAGCAGCTTGCAAAGCGGCGCGCAGTAACGGCTGGGACGCCACGGGACTACGGACGCTGGCGTCTTGGTCTTGAATGACTTTGGGACCTGGCGGAAGCGGTGGTGGTGCGTCGGCGGTGGGCAACGGCCTTGAGTATGGGTGCGGCGGCGGCGGCTACCCTAGGGTTAGATCGAAAAGGATGATACCATGTGGAGAGATGATTTGCAATACAATGATG
Organism: Aegilops longissima; assembly: GCA_021605205.1. Classification (NCBI taxonomy): domain Eukaryota; kingdom Viridiplantae; phylum Streptophyta; class Magnoliopsida; order Poales; family Poaceae; genus Aegilops; species Aegilops longissima. The sequence goes on along the minus strand of CM038678.1, from coordinate 59,450,743 downwards.
ATGTATTGGCAGGGTGCTGGTGCACGTATATATATTACAAGGGAAGGCCTTTACCTCAACTATACAAAACTAGGAGGTGGGCCACAACTCTAATACACGTGCAATACAACATATATACTCAACAAAAATAAAGTAAACTACTCTGTATTGTAGTGTATTTGATATGGCAAGATTAGACTAATACTTTTTTTTAAATAGTTTGAATTGCTTACCACATGTGTCACGTGGTAAAATTAGACTAATACCTAACATACCCTCGGTATTTATTTCTAACCATCTTCCGGTGAAGTGCTTGTCTGCTTGATGTGTACGTACTACTACTACTTACTTCCTCCGTTTCTAAATAATTGTCTTTCTAGAGATTTTAACAAGTGACTACATACCGAGCAAAATGAATGAATCTACACTCTAAAACATGTCTATATACATCCGTATGTTGTAATCCATTTAAGATGGCTAGAAAGACAATTATTTGAAAACGGAGGGAGTAGAATAGAACGCTGCAGGAACTGCACTCGTAGCACGTACGCGGTACCTGACCGGACCGGACCGGAGTCCTTTTCGTAAGTACTCCTATAAAGTAGCACTATATTCGTTTGTACTCCCTCCGTCCCAAAATACTTGTCGAAGAAATGGATAGAATTAGATGTATCTATAACTAAAATACGTCTAGATGTATTTCCGGACGGAGGGAGTAATTCTTAACTCCTGATTATTCGTTCAAGTTAATCTCCTCGGCGAAGCGATCGATCGAGATATAAAGTTTTTCGACGGACCTCGACCCTCCCTCCCTCCTGCCCATGCCGGCGCCGGCGTACGATGTGCGCTGCAGCTTGCTGGAGGAAGGACGGCTGCCGGCCGTGGCGCCACGCCTGGTGCCAAAACCCAAGAGAACCAACCCTCCGTGGGTCCGCGCAATCAGGGTATGTGCGTGAAATCAACCCACGCTCTAGATTTAAGTTATACCCGAACAATTATTTTACATTTTTTGAAAACCCTCCTGATGTTTTAGGTAATTGATCCGCAGGTCATATCTAAGTCAAACAAATGCTTTTTTAAATCATCCATATCTTTTAAACCGTAACTCTGATTTAAACATGTTATATATGAAATTTGATAAGAAAAATATGTAGAATATGATATGAGATTATTTTTACCTATTAAGTATTTTAAATATTATTTTGGAATATATTTAAGTCAAACAAATGATTTTCTAAATTATCCAGTATCTTTTAAACCGTAACTTCGGTTTGAACATATTATATATGAAATTTTATTAGAAAAATGTGTGGAATCTAAATATGTTGTGAATTTTACCTGTTAAATATTTTTAAAATATTGTTTTGGAAGCAAACTTATAAGTTATAGCGCAAGATCCATTTTTCTTTCATATCGGCGGCAATCCGGATTGCAAATAAACACCCCACTATAACCATATAGGAAAAAGAAAACATCGATAACTATACATGCATACCTCTAAAAAATGTCACAGGGGAAAACAACAGATTTCTCATCGCGGGAGTGAGAGAAAGCGAGAGAGAGAGGGAGAGAGAGACGCCTTAGGATTAACCATATTCAAACTCATTTTTATTTTATTTTGTGTGAACACCGAGGCCATCGCCGGCGAGAATGAGAAGGAGAATAAGCGGCAACACAAATATGATGCCTCGCAAAAATAAAAAAGATGGACCTATTTGTGGTCTTGAGTGATGGTTATTGGGTTAAGAGCGTGTGTTATATTTTCTCTCCCGTTGCAACGTACGGGCTCTTTTGCTAGTATATAAATAATCAAATTAAATCGTGTTGATCCTATATATATGTCCCCCATCGCAAGTGTTTTTCGTTGCTTTTTTGAGGGAGCCTCACAAGTTCCTTTTTCCTCCTCTGTGCAGGCGTTCGGCAACATGGCGTGTGTACTGTTTATAGTCTTCATCTTGGCGTTCATGCTTCCACGGAGCAGGGACAAGAACCACCTCCGCCTGTTATTCAACTGCGCCATCCCCGTGCTCCTCTCGCTTGGCTTCCCTGTCATGGCGTATATCCTCACCATGGACGTTGATGATCAACCCCAGGGCGCATGCAATGCGTGATGCATTGCATGGCTTACTTGTATTCCGAGCCTTGCAAGCAAGCCAAGCCTCTTGGATGCTTAGTGAAGGTGATCGTGCTGCCATTAGCACATAGAAGTAATCCTAGAAACAGATTACTGCCAAAGCCTATTGTTAGAAGGAGAGAGGAGATTGGTGGAATAGTTGATTATATTGTTTAAGCCTCGTGGCACACACACACACACACACACACACACACACACACACACACACATATATATATATATATATATATATATATATATATATATATATATACTAAAAATAATAATGTAGAGTATATAGTACCACATGGTAGTATATGGGAAATGGGTGTAGCTATACCCGATAGTAGGATGCATTTTCCTAAATTAAGAACGACTACTTAATCTATGAATAAAATCTATGCTTAATTACTGAATTTTAGTTGCAAAAATTAGATACTACTAGTGATTTTTAGCTTCATATTTTGATAAATCGCAGTGTTACAAGGATTGACAAATCTTACCAAATTGTTTGTACGTGGTTCCACACGGGTCATCCAAAACAACCGTTTGTGTTGAAGGGATGCACAAATCCTGCACTGCTCTCACTTTGCATACGGGTGTTCTATCTAAAACGTTTGCGATCAAGAGCTGCAGTAATCCTGCTCGGTGATACGTCTCCAACGTATCTATAATTTTTGATTATTCCATGCTATATTATATTCTGTTTTGGATGTTTAAAGGGCTTTATTATACACTTTATATTACTTTTTAGCCTAACCTATTAACCGGAGGCCCGGCCCAGAATTGTTGTTTTTGCCTATTTCAGAGTTTCGTAGAAAAATAATATCAAACGGAGTCCAAACAGAATGAAACCTTCGGAAACGTGATTTTTGGAACGAACGTGATCCAGAGGACTTGGACCCTACGTCAAGACATCAACTAGGAAGGCACGAGGTAGGGGGCGCGCCCTCCACCCTCGTGGGCCCCACATTGCTCCACCGATGTACTTCTTCCTCCTATATATACCTACGTACCCCCAAACTACCAGATACGGAGCCAAAAACCTAACTCCACCACCGCAACCTTCTGTACCCATGAGATCCCATCTTGTGGCCTTTTAGGAGCTCATGGAGGGGGCATCGATCACGGAGGGCTTCTACATCAACACCATAGCCTCTCCGATGATGTGTGAGTAGTTTACCTCAGACCTTTGGGTCCATAGTTATTAGCTAGATGGCTTATTCTCTCTTTTTGGATCTCAATACAATGTTCTCCCCCTCTCTCGTGGAGATCTATTCGATGTAATCTTCTTTTGCGGTGTGTTTGCTGAGACCGATGAACTGTGGGTTTATGATCAAGTTTATCTATGAACAATATTTGAATCTTCTCTGAATTCTTTTATGTATGATTGGTTATCTTTGCAAGTCTCTTCGAATTATCAGTTTGGTTTGGCCTACTAGATTGATGTTTCTTGCAATGGGAGAAGTGCTTAGCTTTGGGTTCAATCTTGCGGTGTCCTTTCCCAGTGACAGTAGGGGCAGCAAGGCACGTATTGTATTGTTGCCATCGAGGATAATAAGATGGGGTTTATATCATATTTCATGAGTTTATCCCTCTACATCATGTCATCTTACTTAAAGCGTTACTCCGTTCTTATGAACTTAATACTCTAGATGCATGATGGATAGCGTTCGATGTGTGGAGTAATAGTAGTAGATGCAGGCAGCAGTCGGTCTACTTGTCTCGGACGTGATGCCTGTATACATGATCATGCCTAGATATTCTCATAACTGTGCTCAATTCTATCAATTGCTCAATAGTAATTTGTTCACCCACTGTAATACTTATGCTCTCGAGAGAAGCCAGTAGTGAAACCTATGGCCCCTGGGTCTATTTTCCATCATATTAATCTTCCAACACTTAGCCATTTTTATTCCCTTTTATTTTACTTTGTATCTTTATCATAAAAATACCAAAAAAATTATCTTATCATATGTATCAGATCTCACTCTCGTAAGTGAACGTGAAGGGATTGACAACCCCTTTATCGCGTTGGTTGTGAGGATTTATTTGTTTGTGTAGGTGTGAGGGATTCGTGCGTGGTCTCCTACTGGATTGATACCTTGGTTCTCAAAATTGAGGGAAATACTTACGCTGCTTTACTACATCACCCTTTCCTCTTCAAGGAAAACCAACGCAGTGCTCAAGAGGTAGCAAGAAGGATTTACGGCGCCGTTGTCGGGAGTCTACATAAAAGTCAACATACCAAGTACCCATCACAAACCCTTATCTCCCGCATTACATTATTTGCCATTTGCCTCTCGTTTTCCTCTCCCCCACTTCACCCTTGCCGTTTTATTCACCCTCTCTTTTCCGTTCGCCTCTTTCTTGCTGGCTTCTTGTTTGCTCGTCTGTTAGATTGCTTGCTTGTCACGATGGCTCAGCATAATACTAAATTATGTGACTTTACCAATACCAACAACAATGATTTCCTTAGCACTCCGATTTCTCCTCTTACCGATACTGAATCTTGTGAAATCAATACTGCTTTACTGAATCTTGTCATGAAAGATCAATTGCCGGCCTTCCTAGTGAAGATGCCGCTACCCATCTAAATAGCTTCGTTGATTTGTGTGATATGCAAAAGAAGAAAGATGTTGATATTGTTAAATTGATGCTATTTCCTTTTTCGCTTAGAGATAGTGCTAAAGCTTGGTTTTCGTCTTTGCCTAAAAATAGTATTCATTCTTGGAATAATTGCAAAGATGCTTTTATCTCTAAGTATTTTCCTCCCGCTATGATTATCTCTCTTTGAAACGATATTATGAATTTTAAGCTACTTGATCATGAACATGTTGCACAAGCTTGGGAGAGGATGAAATTAATGATACGTAATTTCCCTACACATGGTTTGAATTTGTGGATGATTATACAAAAAAATTATGCCGGGTTGAATTTTGCTTCTAGAAATCTTTTAGATTCGGCCACGGGAGGCACTTTTATGGAAATCACTTTAGGAGAAGCTACTAAACTCCTATATAATATTATGGTTAATTATTCTCAATGGCACACCGAAAGATCCACTAATAAGAAAGTGCATGCGATAGAAGAAATTAATGCTTTGAATGGAAAGATGGATGAACTTATGAAATTACTTGCTAATAAAAGTGTTTCTTATGATCCTAATGACATGCCTTTGTCTACTTTGATTGAGAATAATAACGAATCTATGGATGTGAATTTTGTTGGTAGGAATAATTTTGGTAACAACGCGTATAGAGGAAACTTTAATCCTAGGCTGTATCCTAGTAATCCCTCTAATAATTATGGTAATTCGTACAACAATTCTTATGGAAATTTTAATAAGATGCCCTCTGAATTTATGAATTCGCAAAAGAATTTCAATGCTTTGCTTGAAGAAAAGTTGCCTAAGATTGATGAATTGGCTAGGAACGCTGATAGAATTTCTCTTGATGTTGATTCTTTGAAACTTAGATCTATTCCTCCTAATCATGATATCAATGAGTCTCTCAAAGCCATGAGAATTTCCATTGATGAGTGCAAAGAAAGAACCGCTAGGATGCGTGCTAAGAAAGATTGCTTTGTGAAAGTGTGTTCTTCTAATTTTTATGAAAATAACGATGAAGATCTAAAAGTTATTGATGTGTCCCCTATTAAATCTTTGTTTTGCAATATGAATCTTGATAATGATGGGACTGAATATGATCCACCTTTACCTAGAAGGCGTTCCAAAAATTCGGAGTTTTTAGATCTTGATGCTAAAATTGATAAAAGTGGGATTAAAGAGATCAAAACTCTAGATATTAATGAACCCACTATTTTGGATTTCAAGGAATTTAATTATGATAATTTCTCTTTGATATATTGTATTTCCTTGTTGCAATCCGTGCTAAATTCTCCACATGCTTATAGTCAAAATAAAGCCTTTACCAAACATATCGTTGATGCTTTGATGCAATCTTATGAAGAAAAACTTGAGTTGGAAGTTTCTATCCCCATAAAACTTTATGATGAGTGGGAACCTACTATTAAAATTAAAATTAAAGATCATGAATGCTATGCTTTGTGTGATTTGGGTGCTAGTGTTTCCACGATTCCATAGACTTTGTGCGATTTGCTAGGTTTCCGTGCTTTTGATGATTGCTCCCTAAACTTGCACCTTGCGGATTCCACCATTAAGAAACCTATGGGAAGAATTAATGATGTTCTTATTGTTGCAAATAGGAATTATGTGCCCGTAGATTTTATTGTTCCTGATATAGATTGCAATCCTTCATGTCCTATTATTCTTGGTAGACCTTTCCTTAGAACGATTGGTGCAATTATTGATATGAAGGAAGGGAATATTAGGTTCCAATTTCTGTTAAGGAAAGACATGGAACACTTCCCTAGAAATAAAATAAAATTAACTTATGAATCTATTATTAGAGCCGTTTATGGATTGCCTACCAAAGATGGCAATACCTAGATCTATCCTTGCTATTATGCCTAGCTAGGGGCGTTAAACGATGGCGCTTGTTGGGAGGCAACCCAATTTTATTTTTAGTTTTTTGCTTTTTGCTTCTGTATAGGAAAAAAATATTTTATCTAGCCTCTGGTTAGATGTGTTTTTATGTTTTAATTAGTGTTTGTGCCAAGTTTAACCTATAGGATCTTCTTGGATGATAGTTATTTGGTCTTGCTGAAAATTCCAGAAATTTTCTGTTCACGAAAATAATTGTTAAAAATCACCAGAACATGATAAAATAGTGATTTCAATTGCTGATGATCGATAAACAAATTTTGTAGGTCTTCCTATTTTGGTAGATTTTATTGGAGTTCCAGAAGTTTGCGTTAGTTACAGATTACTACAGACTGTTTTGTTTTTGACAGATTCTGTTTTTGTGTGTTGTTTGCTTATTTTGATGAATCTATGGCTAATAAAATAGTTTATAAACCATTGAGAAGTTGGAATACAGTAGGTTTAACACCAATACAAATAAATAATGAGTTCATTACAGTACCTTGAAGTGGTGTTTTATTTTCTTTCGCTAACGGAGCTCACGAGATTTTCTGCTGAGTTTTGTGTTGTGAAGTTTTCAAGTTTTGGGTGAAAGATTTGATGGATTATGGAACAAGGAGTGGCAAGAGCCTCATCTTGGGGATGCCCATGGCACCCCAAGATAATCTAAGGACACCTAAAAGCCAAAGCTTGGGGATGCCCCGGAAGGCATCCCCTCTTTCGTCTACTTCCATTGGTAACTTTACTTGGAGCTATATTTTTATTCACCACATGATATGTGTTTTGCTTGGAGAGTCTTGTATTATTTGTGTCTTTATTTGTTTGTTTGCCATAATCATCCTTGCTGTACACACCTTTTGAGAGAGTCACACTTGTTTCGGAAATTGTTAGAATTCTCTATGTGCTTCACTTATATCTTTTGAGCTATATAGTTTTTGCTCTAGTACTTCACTTATATCTTTTAGAGCACGGCGGTGGATTTGTTTTCTAGAAACTATTGATCTCTCATGCTTCACTTATATTATTTTGAGAATCTTAAAATAGCATGGCAATTTGCTTTAATTATAATATCATGAAAATTTGATGCTTGATAATTGTTTTGAGATATAAAGGTGGTAATATCATAGTAGTTCTAGTTGAGTAATTGTGGAATTGAAAAATACTTGTGTTGGAGTTTGTGATTCCGTAGCATGCACGTATGGTGAACCGTTATGTAACGAAGTCAGAGCATGAGGTATTTATTGATTGTCATCCTTTGTGTGGCGGTCGGGATCGCGCGATGGTTAACTCCTACCAACCCTTCCCCTAGGAGCATGCGTAGTAGTACTTTGCTTCGAGGGCTAATAAATTTTTGCAATAAGTATATGAGTTCTTTATGACTAATGTGAGTCCATGGATTATACGCACACTTACCTTTCCACAATTTTCTAGCCTCTTTGGTACCGTGCCGTGCCCTTTCTCACCTTGAGAGTTGGTGCAAACTTCGCCGGTGCATCCAAACCCCGTGATATGATACGCTCATAACATATAAACCTCCTTATATCTTCCTCAAAACAGCCACCATACCTATCTATTATGGCATTTCCATAGCCATTCTGAGATATATTGCCATGCAACTTTCCATCATTTCGTTTATCATGACACGCTCCATCATTGTCATATTGCTTTGCATGATCATGTAGTTGACATTGTATTTGTCGCAAAGCCACCATTCATAATTCTTTCATACATGTCGCTCTTGATTCATTGCATATCACGGTACACCGCTGGAGGCATTCACATAGAATCATATTTTGTTCTAACTATTGAGTTGTAATTCATGAGTTGTAAGTAAATAAAAGTGTGATGATCATCATTATTAGAGCATTGTCCCAAGTGAGGAAAGGATGATGGAGACTATGATTCCCCCACAAGTCGGGATGAGACTCCGGACTAAGAAAAAAAATAGGCCATAAAAAAGGAAAAGGCCCAAATAAAAAAATGAGAGAAAAAGAGAGAAGGGACAATGTTACTATCCTTTTACCACACTTGTGCTTCAAAGTAGCACCGTGATCTTCATAAAAGAGAGTCTCTCATTTTGTCACTTTCATATACTAGTGGGAAATTTCATTATAGAACTTGGCTTGTATATTCCAATGATGTGCTTCCTCAAATGCCCGAGGTCTTCCTGAGCAAGCAAGTTGGATGCACGCCCACTTATTTTCTTTTCGAGCTTTCATACACTTATAGCTCTAGTGTATCCGTTGCATGGCAATCCCTACTCCTTGCATTAACATCAATTGATGGGCATCTCCATATCCCGTTGATTAGCCTTGTTGATGTAAGACTTTCTCATTTTTGTCTTCCCACATAACCCCTACCATTATACCTTATTCCACATAGTGCTATATGCATGGCTTGCGCTCATGTATTGCGTAAGAGTTGAAAAGGCTAAAGCGCGTTAAAAGTATGAACCAATTGCTTGGCTAAAACCGGGGTTGTACATGATATGAATATTTTGTGTGGGGAAGATGGAGCATAGCCAGACTATATGATATTGTAGGGATAACTTGCTTTGGCTATGTTATTTTGATAAGACACAATTGCTTAGTTAGCATGCTTGAAGTATTATTGTTTTTATGTCAACATTAAACTTTTATTTTGAATCATATCAAATTTGAACATTCGTGCCACAATAAGAAGACTTACATTGAAATTATGCTAATTAGCATTCCACCTCAAAAATTCTGTTTTTATCATTTACCTAATCGAGGACGAGCAGGAATTAAGCTTGGGGATGCTTGATACGTCTCCAACGTATCTATAAGTTTTGATTGTTCCATGCTATATTATATTATGCATTGGATGTTTAAAGGGCTTTATTATAAACTTTTATATTATTTTTGGGACTAACCTATTAACCGGAGGCCCAGCCCAGAATTGTTGTTTTTGCCTATTTCAGAGTTAGGCAGAAAAAGAATATCAAACGAAGTCCAAATGGAATGAAACCTTCCGGAACGTGATTTTTGGAACGAACGTGATCCAGAGGACTTGGACCCTACATCAAGACATCAACCAGGAAGGCACGAGGTAGGGGCGCGCCTACCCCCCCAGGGGCGCCCTCCTCCCTCGTGAGCCCCATGTTTCTCCACCGACGTACTTCTTCCTCCTATATATACCTACGTACCCCCAAACTACCAGATACGGAGCCAAAAACCTAATTCCACCGCCGCAACCTTCTGTACCCATGAGATCCCATCTTGGGGCCTTTCCGGAGCTCCGCCGGAGGGGGCATCGATCATGGAGGGCTTCTACATCAACACCATAGCCTCTCCGATGATGTGTGACTAGTTTACCTCAGACCTTCGGGTCCATAGTTATTAGCTAGATGGCTTCTTCTCTCTTTTTGCATCTCAATAGAATGTTCTCCCCCTCTCTTGTGGAGATCTATTCGACGTAATCTTCTTTTGCTGTGTGTTTGTTGAGGCCGATGAATTGTGGGTTTATGATCAAGTTTATCTATGAACAATATTTGAATCTTCTCTGAATTCTTTTATGTATGATTGGTTATCTTTGCAAGTCTCTTTGAACTATCAGTTTGGTTTGGCCTACTAGATTGATCTTTCTTGCAATGGGAGAAGTGCTTAGCTTTGGGTTCAATCTTGCGGTATCCTTTCCCAGTGACAGTAGGGTCAGCAAGGCACGTATTGTATTGTTGCCATCGAGGATAACAAGATGGGGTTTATATCATATTGCATGAGTTTATCCCTCTACATCATGTCATCTTACTTAAAGCATTACTCTGTTCTTATGAACTTAATACTCTAGATGCATGCTGGATAGCGGTCGATGTGTGGAGTAATAGTAGTAGATGCAGGCAGGAGTCGGTCTACTTGTATCGGACGTGATGACTATATAAATGCTATCAATTGCTCAACAGTAATTGGTTCACCCACCGTAATACTTATGCTCTCGAGAGAAGCCACTAGTGAAACCTATGGCCCCCGGGTCTATTTTCCATCATATTAATCTTCCAACACTTAGCCATTTTTATTGCCTTTTATTTTACTTTGTATCTTTATCATAAAAATACCAAAAATATTATCTTATCATATCTATCAGATCTCACACTCATAAGTGACCGTGAAGGGATTGACAACCCCTTTATCGCGTTGGTTGCGAGGATTTATTTGTTTGTGTAGGTGCGAGGGACTCGTGTGTGGTCTCCTACTAGATTGATACCTTGGTTCTCAAAAACCGAGGGAAATACTTACGCTGCTTTACTGCATCACCCTTTCCTCTTCAAGGGAAAAACAATGCAGTGCATGGGACCTAAGCATGCACCCAAGGACACATATTTGATTTTTCAACCAATTTATATGCACTGGAGCATGTGCATGTAGTTCAAATTTGAATTATGCACATAAATGCATTGAAAACTTAGTTAATGTATAAAAATGTCCAAACGAACCCCAAAAAATCACAAAAATTCACACAACACTCCTGTCGTTCTAAATTGACACGAGAAAAAAAATTGAAAGCAATAAGAGGAAATGGATATTGGTTCGTCCACAAAGGTGGGACGTTCTCTATTGAAAACCATCATGCTTGTTGTGAGAAGCTCCGGTTTGTGAGAAGCATATACCCAAACCTACCCCAAATGGGACAAAATTTGTACCACGACATGTTGATGCCGCTCCATGATAGCATGCCAAGTTTCATGAATTTCATATGATTTTTAGATTTATTAGAAATTTAAAGCCAGACATCTCAATGTTTTGCCGGCAATCAACGGTGCCCCGGTGTTTGAAATTCATTCCCATTTCTTGCATGGGACCTAAGCATGCACCCAAGGACACAGATTTGATTTTTCAACCAATTTATATGCACTGGAGCATGTGCATGTAGTTCAAATTTGAATTAGGCACATAAAATACATTGAAAACTCAGTTAATGCATAAAAATGTCCAAACGAACCCCGAAAAATCACACAACACTCTTGTTGTTTGATACGTCTCCAACGTATCTATAATTTTTTTATTGTTCTGTGCTATTATATTATTCATCTAGGATGTTTTATATGCATTCATATGCTATTTTATATGATTTTTGGGACTAACCTATTAATCTAGAGACTAGTGCCAGTTTCTGTTTTTTCCTTGTTTTTGAGTTTCGCAAGAAAGGAAAACCAAAAAGAGTCCAATTGACCAGAAATTTCACGGAGATTATTTTTGGACCAGAAGAAGCCCACGGAGCATCGGAGATGGGCCAAAAGAGTCCCGAGGCACCCACGAGAGCGGGGGGCGTGCCCTACCCCCTGGGCGCGCCCCCTACCTCGTGGCCGCCTTGGGAACCCCCCTGACTTGTTCCCGACGCCAAAACCTCTTATATATACCCAAACTTCCAAAACATAACCTAGATCGGGAGTTCCACCGCCGCAAGCCTCTGTAGCCACCAAAAACCAATCGGGACCCTGTTCCAGCACCCTGCCGGAGGGGGGATCCCTCACCGGTGGCCATCTTCATCATCCTGGCGCTCTCCATGACGAGGAGGGAGTAGTTCACCCTCGGGGCTGAGGGTATGTACCAGTAGCTATGTGTTTGATCTCTCTCTCTCTCTCTCTCTCTCTCTCTCTCTCTCTCGTGTTCTTGATGTGGCACGATCTTGATGTATCGCGAGCTTTTCTATTATAGTTGGATCTTATGATGTTTCTCCCCCTCTATCTCCTTGTAATGGATTGAGTTTTCCCTTTGAAGTTATCTTATCGGATTGAGTCTTTAAGGATTTGAGAACACTTTTTGTATGTCTTGCATGTGCTTATCTGTGGTGACTATGGGATATCACGTGATTCACTTGATGTATGTTTTGGTGATCAACTTGCGGGTTCAGTGACCTTGTGAACTTATGCATAGGGGTTGGCACACGTTTTCCGTCTTGATTCTCGGTAGAAACTTTGGGGCACTCTTTGAAGTTCTTTGTGTTGGTTGAATAGATGAATCTGAGATTGTGTGATGCATATCATATAATCATACCCACGGATACTTGAGGTGACATTGGAGTATCTAGGTGACATTAGGGTTCTGGTTGATTTGTGTCTTAAGGTGTTATTCTAGTACGAACTCTAGGATAGATCGAACGAAAAGAATAGCTTCGTGTTATTTTACGACGAACTCTTGAATAGATCGATCAGAAAGAATATCTTTGAGGTGGTTTCGTACCCTACCATAATCTCTTCTTTGGAGTGACTCTTTGTTGCATGTTGAGGGATATTTATATGATCCAATTATGTTATTATTGTTGAGAGAACTTGCACTAGTGAAAGTATGAACCCTAGGCCTTGTTTCAACACATTGCAATACCGTTTACGCTCACTTTTATCATTAGTTACCTTGCTGTTTTTGTATTTTCAGATTACAAAAACCTATATCTACCATCCATATTGCACTTGTATCTTCATCTCTTCGCCGAACTAGTGCGCCTATACAGTTTACCATTGTATTGGGTGTGTTGGGGACACAAGAGACTCTTTCTTATTTGGTTGCAGGGTTGTTTGAGAGAGACCATCTTCATCCTATGCCTCTGATACGTCTCCAACGTATCTATAATTTATGAAGTATTCATGCTATTATATTATCTGTTTTGGATGTTTATGGTCTTTATTATACACTTTTATATTATTTTTGGGACTAACATATTGACCCAGAGCCCAGTGCCAGTTCCTGTTTTTCCCCTTGTTTCAGTGTTTCGCAGAAAAGGAATATCAAACGGAGTCCAAACGGAATGAAACCTTGAAGCATGATTTTTGGAGCGAATGTGATCCAGAGACTTGAGTTGAAGTCGGGAAGCTTGAGGTGGCCACGAGGCAGGAGGCGTGCTCGCCCAGGCACGCCCCCACCTCGTGGGCCCCTCGTGGCTCCCCGACCGACTTCTTCGCCTATATATATCCATATACCCTAAAAACTTGAGGAACAGAATAGATCGGGAGTTCCGCGCCAAGCCTCTGAGCCACCAAAACCAATCGAGACCTGTTAGGCACCACCCGGGGGGAACCCTCACCGGTGGCCACCTTCATCATCCCGGCGCTCTCCATGATAAGGAGGGAGTAGTTCACCCTCGGGGCTGAGGGTATGTATCAGTAGCTATGTGTTTGATCTCTCTCTCTCTCTCTCTCTCTCTCTCTCTCGTGTTCTTGAGGTGATACGATCTTGATGTATCGCGAGCTTTACTATTATAGTTGGATCTTATGATGTTTCTCCCCCTCTACTCTCTTGTAATGAATTGAGTTTTCCCTTTGAAGTTATCTTATCGGATTGAGTATTTAAGGATTTGAGAACACTTGATGTATGTATTGCATGTGCTTATCTGTGGTAACAATGGGATATTCATGTGATCTACTTGATGTATGTTTTGGTGATCAACTTGCAGGTTCCGTGACTTCGTGAACTTATGCATAGGGGTTGGCACACGTTTTCGTCTTGACTCTCCGGTAGAAACTTTGGGGCACTCTTTGAAGTTCTTTGTGTTGGTTGAATAGATGAATCTGAGATTGTGTGATGCATATCGTATAATCATACCCATGGATAATTGAGGTGACATTGGAGTATCTAGGTGACATTAGGGTTTTTGTTGATTTGTGTCTTAAGGTGTTATCTAGTACGAACTCTATGACAGATCGAACGGAAAGAATAGCTTCATGTTATTTTACTACGGACTCTTGAATAGATCGATCAGAAAGGATATCGTACCCTACCATAATCTCTTCGTTTGTTCTCCGCTATTAGTGACTTTGGAGTGACTCTTTGTTACATGTTGAGGGATAGTTATATGATCCAATTATGTTATTATTGTTGAGAGAACTTGCACTAGTGAAAGTATGAACCCTAGGCCTTGTTTCAACGCATTGCAATACCGTTTGTGCTCACTTTTATCATTAGTTACCTTGCTGTTTTTGTATTTTCAGATTACAAAAACCTATGTCTACCATCCATATTGCACTTGTATCACTATCTCTTCGCCGAACTAGTGCACCTATACAATTAACCATTGTATTGGGTGTGTTGGGGACACAAGAGACTCTTTGTTATTTGGTTGCAGGATTGTTTGAGAGAGGCCATCTTCATCCTACACCTCCCACGAATTGATAAACCTTAGGTCATCCACTTGAGGGAAATTTGCTACTGTCCTACAAACCTCTGCACTTGGAGGCCCAACAACGTATACAAGAAGAAGGTTGCGTAGTAGACATCAAGCTCTTTTCTGGCGCCATTGCCAGGGAGGTGAGTGCTTGAAGGTATATCTTTAGAACTTGCAATCGAATCTTTTAGTTTCTTGTTTTATGACTAGTTTAGTTTATAAAGGAAAATTACAAAAAAATGGAATTGAGTTTGCCTCATATGTTTCATCTTTTTAATATCTTTTGTGCGTATGATGGAAAGGAAAATTGTTCCAAGTGTTAGAAGAAGAATGCATTAAAATGTTTGGCACTAAATCTTTAAATGATGAGCATGACTGCAATTTTGTTAGTATGAACTATTTGAATATCCATAGTACTAATGATGATTGCACTAGTCATGATAAAAATGTCTCTTATAAGCATGTCGATTTTTGTGGAGTGCATAGAGTTTGCAAGTACACACCAAATAGGGAAGATAGATTTCGCAAGAGGCATAAGTATTTAGAAACTAAATGGTTGCAAGAGAGGCTAGATGTTTGTGCTGAAAATTTAAACATTCTTAGCCCTACTTGTGAACTTTGCAATGAACGTGATCATTTCAATAACCAATGCAAATTGTTTCATGACCGTATCGTGTCCAAAAATTGTGATGACTTGATTTCCCTTGCATATCATAATGAACTTAGTTTGCTTTTGGGTTATGAAGAAATGAAACGTATAACTAAGGATCTTCCAGAAATTGTCCTTGATAAAGTTCTTGATTTTGATCTAGAAGAAATTTATATGTATTGTGCAGTGAATTGCATTGAAAATCCTTATATCGCCAATTACATAAAGAAAAGAAAACAAATAGAGGATGAAGAGAATACTAATGAAAGGGAAGAGACTTCCCAATATTCTCCTATTATTTCTTATGATGAATCAGGTAACGAGGAGGAGCTTTCTATTCAACCAATCTCATTAATAAGGGGCTCCAAAAAGAGGATTGAACCCACACATTATGTGAAGAAGAAAAAGAAAAGATGGAGAAGCAAAGGTAGAAAGGTATCTCTCCCAAATGATATAGCTCCTATTACTCATTGTGATAATGATAATTGCTATACTATTAGTGCTATCCATACTATTAATGATGAGAGTGATTATGCTTATGATATGAAAAGGCCCAAGCTTGGGGATGCTATGTTTGATGAAGATGATGTTTTTTAAAATATATTTGTTGCAATTAATGTTTTTCCCAAGCTTGGGGATTCTACGTTTAATGAAGATGGTATTTTTAGTCTCCCAAGTTTTGATATGCAAATTTATAATGATGATAGCATGCCTCCTACTTATGATTATAATGATGAAAGTGGGCTTGGAAGAGTGTCAACTTTAGGAAGTAATGACCCCACTATTTTGGAGGATGTTGAATATTATTATGATAATTATGAAAGTGGATTTGGAGAGGTCATGACTTTATTTATTAATGATTCCACTATCTTGGAAGAGGTTTCAATTGATCATGATGAGAACAAAGTTGCTACTTATGATGATTATTGTGATGAAACTTACGCTATAAAATGTAGTGATGATTATTTATAAAACTTGTCATGATTATGATTACCCATTTTCTGAATATTACTCTTTTAATGTGGAAACAATTTATAGTATTCAAGTCTCTTATGATACTCCCACTACTATTCATGAGAATAAATTTGCTTATGTGGAGAGTAGTAAATTTTCTATGCTTGTAGATGATGAAAAGAATGCTTTATGTGATGGTTATATTGTTGAATTCATTCATGATGCTACTGAAAATTATTATGAGGGAGGAGCATATGCTTGTAGGAATTGCAATAATATCAAGTTTCCTCTCTATGTGCTTAAAGTTTTGAAGTTATGCTTGTTTTGCCTTCCTATGCTAGTTGATTATTGTTATCATAAGTTATTTGCTCACAAAATCCCTATGCATAGGAAGTGGTTTAGACTTAAATGTGCTAGTCATATTCTTTATGATGCTCTCTTTATGTTTCAATTCTTATCTTTTATGTGAGCATCATTGAAATCATGATGCCTAGCTAGGGGCGTTAAACGTTAGCGCTTGTTGGGAGGCAACCCAATTTTATTTTAGTTCTTTGCTTTTTGGTTCTGTTTAGGAATAAATAATCAATCTACCCTCTGGTTAGATGTGGTTTTATGTTCTAATTAGTGTTTATGCCAAGTAAAACCTTTGGGAAGATTTGGGTGAAGTCTTTATGATCTTGCTGTAAAAAACAGAAACTTTAGCGCTCACGAGATTAGCTAAAACTTTTTACTGGTTATTGATATTTACTTGATTATTTTTTAAGATGATTACTATAAAAATTCCTCAGGTCCACCAATTTATTTTAGAATTTTTGGAGTTCCAGAAGTATACGTTTGATACAGATTACTACAGACTGTTCTGTTTTTGACAGATTCTATTTTCTATGTGTTGTTTGTTTATTTTGGTGAATCTATGAGTAGTATCGGAGGGTATGAACCATATAGAAGTTATAATACAGTATATATTACACCAATATGAATTTAGAATGAGTTCACAACAGTACCAAAAGTGGTGATTTATTTTCTTATACTAACGGAGCTTACGAGTTTTCTGTTAAGTTTTGTGTTGTGAAGTTTTCAAGTTTTGGGTAAGGATTCGATGGACTATGGAATAAGGAGTGGCAAGAGCCTAATATTGGGGATTCCCAAGGCACCCCAAGGTAATATTCAAGGACAACCAAGAGACTAAGCTTGGGGATGCCCCGGAAGGCATCCCCTCTTTCGTCTTCGTTCATCGGTAACTTTACTTGGAGCTATATTTTTATTCACCACATGATATGTGTTTTGCTTGGAGCGTCAATTTATTTTGTTAGGATTTGCTTGGTGTTATCTATAATAATGTTTTTCATCTTTTATTTCAATAAATGTGGCATTGATAGCCTTTACTATGCTTATTTTGCAAGTATACATGTTGCTGTTTGAAAACAGAAAGTTTACCGCTGTTGCAAAAATTCCCTAGAAAAGTCAGAATGTGATAAAATGTTGAAACCTTTTGCATAATAACCTCTGACAAATTTACTATAGTGGGAATTTTCTTTCATAATTTTTGGAGTTAGGGAAGTATGATGAATCTTGCATTCTTTACAAACTGTACTGTTTTGGCAGATTGCTGTTATGTTTACATTGTTTGCATATGTTTGCTTGTTTAATTATTCTATTTGATGATAGGAGTATTAAATATGCAGAGGAATTTAGTGTGCAATGTTGAATAATAATTTTAGTGATCTGCTACAGTAGAGTATGATAAGGTTTTTGCATTGGTTTATACTAACTTATCTCACGAGTCCTTGTTGAGTTTTGTATGGATGAAGCTTTTGAGATCTAGGGAGACCGTGATATGAGAGGAATTAAGGAGACACAAAATCTCAAGCTTGGGGATGCCCAAGGCATCCCAATATAATATTTCAAGAAGTCTCAAGCGTCTAAGCTTGGGGATGCCCCGGTTGGCATCCCACCTTTCTTCTTCGACAACTATCGGTTAGTATCGGTTGATCCTAAGTTTTTGCTTCTTCACATGATGTTTGCTATTATTAGATGTCATTTTATTTTGTTTTGCTTGCTGAATAAAATATCAAGATCTAAAATTCTTAAATGAGAGAGAGTCTTCACATAGTTACATAATTATTTAACTACTCATTGATCTTCACTTATATCTTTTTGGAGTAGCTTGTCATTTACTCGTGTGCTTCACTTATATCCTATGAGTAAATGGTTGAATGATTTGAATGTCATAAATCTGAAATTATGTATATTTCATATGCTTATCCCATGGGGAGTAATGACTTCACATATAAGAAGTAGAGGTGGTAAATTTATTGAAGGTTAGCAAACATTGTATTGGTCACTTGAACAATTCATGAAAGAATATTGAAGGAAGAGAGATTTCACATATAAATATACTATCTTGGACATCTTTTGTAATTGTGAGCACTCATTAAAATATGACATGTTAAAAGGTTGACGTTGGATAAGGAAGACAATGTAATGGGTTATGTTTTCTTATATCCGAAATAAAGTATATTGTCATGGATCGCCCAACATGTTGAGCTTGCCTTTTCCCCTCATGCTAGCCAAATTCTTTGCACCAAGTAGAGATACTACTTGTGCTTCCAAACATCCCTTAAACCAGTATTGCCATGAGAGTCCACCATACCTACCTATGGATTGAGTAAGATCCTTCAAGTAAGTTGTCATCGGTGCATGCAATAAAAATTGCTCTCTAAATATGTATGATCTTTTAGTGTGGAGAAAATAAGCTTTATACGATCTTGTGATATGGAAGCAATAAAAGCGACGGACTGCATAATAATGGTCCCTATCACAAGTGGCAATATAAAGTGACGTTCCCTCGCATTAAGATTTTGTGCATCCAACTATAAAAGCGCATGGCAACCTCTGCTTCCCTCTGCGAAGGGCCTATCTTTTATTCTTGTGTAAGAGTCATGGTGATCTTCACCTTTCCTTTTTACATTTTATCCTTTGGCAAGCACATTGTGTTGGAAAGATTCTGATATATATATATATATATATATATATATATATATATATATATATATATATATATATATAGTGGCACTATTATAATCCTGGGATTAAAAAAACTATTTGGATCACATCTCCCTATATAGGGGCGATTCCATGTTCCTGAGATCTCCTGGAAGTAAAAAAATGAACCGCCCCCACCTCCCGCACCTATCACTCTCCCCACCCCTCGATCCCTACCCACTCGTCGCCTCTAGGAACCCCCAACCAACCCCCAGCCGCCTCGCCGCCTCGACCCCGCCGCCATTGCTGCTCGACCCGGCGCACCCGCCGCCCCAGCCCCGTCTTTGTGACTGCCGACCAGCAACCCAAAGCGCCCGCCCAGAAACACCGATCCTAGCTCACTGGGCGACGCCGGACCCAGCAGCGCCGTGACCAACCCCACCGCCGAGATGCTCCCTCGCACAGAGCCCCGCTGTCGTGGCCCAACTCCCGCCCGCCGTCGCGGCTGAGTCTCCACCCCGCCGATTTGCTCGCGCGCTTCCACGCGTCCGAACCCTGCATCGCCCAGTGGTGCACCGTCGGAGCAGGTTACCAGCAGGGGAGGTCCACGGCGAGGTGGCAGAGAAGTTCGCCAAGGGTGGCGGCGTGGGATCTCACCCGCGCGATTCCGCCGACTCCCGAGGCGCCGCCGCTCGGCTCCTAGTGTGCCGTAAGCCCCTGACATCCTGCAGATGGAACCTCGGCCACTAGCACGCAGTCCACGCGGTGATGCACTGGCCCTCCCACGAGCTCACCTCTGCTCAATCTGTTCTTTCTACTGCTACAGCGGAGGTTCAATTCTTCAACCAACGATGGTTCAAAAGTGCATCAACTGAAGAAATACGATTCGGTGTTCATAAAAAATGCAGTGGTGAGCTCCTGCACAACCGGCATCCGGCGAGTGGATCGTTGCCCGCGCCCCCTCGTGTCCTGATGCATCATCGCCGCACCGAGGTAGCCTGCCTCGCCAGTATTTTCCTGTCAGAGCCCCTCTTGAGTCCACCCCGTGCATTCGCCACGGTCGTAACACATGTGTTCTCAATATCCCATGTCTAATTCTCCTGGTAGAAATTTGTCTACCCTGTCCTTGTCCGTATCTCCGTGATGATTGATCACAAAGTTTCACAAAAAACAGAACCAAAAGGGTTGTTGCTTCCTCAATTCCTCTGTCCATCATTCTTGCTGCTCCTGGAAAATTTGGAGTGCAGATTGCCTCGCCCCTGTGACACAATCTCTGATCCAGGCCTTTTCCACTAACAAGTGCTGCTAGAGCTGGCCGTATGGGCACACCAAAAACTAAAATAAAATGGTGAGTGGACGAAGAGTGGCTTTATTGTGAATGCATAAGAGATATGTGCTTGCGAGAGGATAGTGTACTACTGTAGAAAACACCATTCGTGGAAAAGTAGCATGTGTAATACTCTAGAAAAAAAGGACACGTGTACTACTCTAAGAAAGAAAAAAACAATTTATTTTTTAAAGCTATTCTTGGTTGGATTTAGATATTTATCTTATGTAGTTATGTTCTCTTTGTGTGTTTATTAAGTCACAAACATTTAACGGAGAGAAGTATGTTTTTCTTATTTTCGAAAAAGGTAAGTTCACGTTCACAAAAATATTGAAGAAACATACCTCCCATTCCCTCATGTAGGACGATCCACCCTGGGAGTTCTTTCGTTAGTAGTTCAATATTGTAACATCATTTTAACTATTATGGGTGCCATCTAAATGTTTATCCTATTGCTTATGAGAATTGACCCAACTTTTTCTATTGTTTTTGCACATGTTCGATTCAAGGAAAAATGTGTATAAAAAGGTGTGATTCCGAAAGTTCAGGTGTAACGAACATCGAAGTTCAAACCAAATAAATGTAAACAAAAAAAATCATGGAATTCAAAGAATAAAAACTATGGAGTTTCATGAAAAAAATAATAGCACATGAAGTTCATGTTTCAGAAATTCCGAAGTTCACGTGTACCATGTGCAGAAGAAAAATCATCGAATGAAAAAAGGGACCGCCTAGGCCATTTAACTTAAAAGAAAAAAATGCATAAAATGTCGTGACAAAATTCTATAAGAAGTTAAAATTCAAAAAATGAAGAAGGTAAACGTTAGAAAAATGAAGTTTTTAATATCTAAAAGAAAATTTTGGAAGTTTAAACAATTTGAGCAAGAAATAAAAAAAAATTAGTTCAAAAATCTTTATAACGAATTTTCTCGTTTGTAAAAAAACAGAGAAGTTCAAATTAAAAAGAGGAGCATTTGAAAAAGATTGTATAAAACTGTTTTTCCCCTTTCTACAAAAACTAGAAGTTCAAATTATAAATAACGGCACGGTATCATTGTGTATATAAAAAAGCATTTTCCCCGTTACTAACCAATAAAACTAAGAAGTTCAAATTTAAAAAATGGTGAAGTTCGATGTCTATAAAAAATTCAGATTTTCCACATTATTAAAAAAACAAGAAGTTCAAATTTGAAAACAAAGAGGTTAAAAAAACTCGAGTTTCCTCGTTACTAAAGAATAAAACTAAGAAGTTCAGATTAAAATAACAGAGAAGTTCAAATTTGATAAAATCTCAGATTCTCGTTCTAAAGAATAAATAATAATTTCAAATTAAAATAATAAAACAACAAAAAAGTTTTAAAAGATTTTCCCCGTTTTTAAAAATTTGGATTTTCCCGATACTAAAGATTAAACCAAGAAGTTCAAAATTAAATAACAAGAAGTTCAACTTTTAAAATAGAGCACTTCAAAATTTCATAAAAAGATTAATAAATAAAACCGGAAGTCCATATTAAAAGATGGAGAAGTATAGAAAACTCATATTTTCCTCGTTATTAAAGAATGAAAACAAGAAGTTCAAAATTAAATAACAAGAAGCTCAACTTTTAAATATAGAGCGCTTCAAAATTTCTTAAAAGATTAAGAAATAAGCCAGGAAGTCCATATTAAAAAGATAGAGAAGTTCGATGATTATAGAAAACTCAGATTTCCATCGTTATTAAAGAATGGAAACAATAAGTTCAAAAATAAAATAACAAGAAGTTCAACTTTTAAAAATAGAGCGCTTCAAAATTTCATAGAAAAAAATTAAGAAATAAAACAAGGAAGTCCAAATTAAAAAGATGCAAAAGTTTGATGATTATAAAAAACTCAGATTAATCTCGTTATTAAAGAATGGAAACAAGAAGTTCAAAAATAAAATAACTTCTAAAAAAGTTGTTGCTAGAACTTCAAGTGCTCTGTCTGGGGAAGTTCAAAAATTCTTGTGAGAGGGGTTGAACAAAAATACATGACAGAAGTTCAAGATGAAAACAGCGGAAAGTTCAACTACTACACGAAATGCGTTTCAGATAGGAAAATAAGAATAGAAAACAAAAAGCTTAAAAGATTTTGTTGCTAGAAGTTCACGTGCTACTCCCAATGAAGTTCGAGATCTCTAGTGTGAGACGTCCGACCTTCAGTTACATGTAAAAAACAGGCAAAAACGGCATTGTTTTACACATTCAAAAATATATTTTTAACCGTTGCGAGTATGAAAAATTGATCAACACAAAAAAGTTGCGTGTTTTTAATAGCTTTCCATCGGTATATCATTTGCTCAATTACGGTAAGTGGTTTGAGAATTACGGGTGAAAAACATCACGTAAAAAAACAGAGTGAAGTTCAAACAGAACTACCACAGAAGTTCAAGTACTTCACGCGATGCATTTTCGACGAATCTGTTTCGTGATAGAGGCAGAACGAATGATCTCGCAGTTTTCGAAATTACTTGAAAATGGCTAGGAATCAGAGAAAGTTGTCAACACGAAAAAGTTTCGCATTTTCCGTAGCTTTTCAACGGTATATCATTTGCACTATTCCGGTAAAGGTCGTAGAAATTACGGCGAAAATACGTTTTTATCTATTTTCAATTTTGACTGAAAATCGTAAATAATTAGGAGAAACAATATATACCAAAAAGTTTCGCATTTGTTCGTGCTTTCCAACGCCATATCATTTGCCGCATTCGGACGCACGGTTAAAAAATGAGCTCGAAAATACAAACTCGGAAGGACTTGTACCGTTTTCTAAATTACTCTTAAATCGTTCCAAATTAGAAAAAACTTTCAACATGAAATAGTAGCGCATTTTCACAAGCTTTCCAATTCCATATCATTTGCCTCAAACGGATTAGCCGTTTAGAAATTACATTAGAAATACGAACTCGGCTGTTCGGTTTGCGAAATTTTACGTTTTTCCATATTACTCTTTCATCATAAGGAATTAGGGAAAACTTTCAACATGTGGAAGGAGCGGTTTTGCAGCAGCTTTTCAACGCCATATTATATGCCTCATTCCGATAAACGGTTTAGAAATGCGATCGAAAATACGATTCACGTTTTTTGTATGAAGAAAAAACGATTTTCAAAACTGCTCTTAAACCGCTAACATTTTGCCAAAAAATTAACTTGGGTCATGATACCGGTGTCCATAGCTTTCCAACGGTATATAGCAAGCCCCATTTGGGCAATATTGGTGGAAGTTCAAACTAGCACAAGGGGAAGTTCAGGTCGAACAACTCAGGCAGTAAAATTGCAAAAAACGTAAGTTATCACGGCCCGAGTGCAAAATCCTCCTATAAGCGAGATTTCTATTTAAAACCGGTATTTAGTTGCTAAAAAACTTTTCTAGATTACACTAACATCATATAGAACACTACTAACCAGAATAATTCGCGGGGGAAGCCACGGTTGCAAAGATGGCCCGAAGGTCGGATCATACAGAGGGAGTTCAGGCGCGTGTACAAACAAAAATACGTCACAGAAGTTCAACGTGAAAATAGCATGAAGTTCAACTACTATGCTGAATGAATTTCAGATGAAAAACTTTTAAAATCGTTGCGAGTATGAAAAAATGATCAACACGGGAAAGTTGCGTGTTTACATCAGCTTTCTATCGATATATCACTTGCTCAATTCCGGTGAGTGAATGGAGAGCTAGGAGTAGTGGATAGAGATATACGAGAAAAAAAAGCACGTGAAAAACAGAGTGAAGTTCAAGCACACGTGCCGAGAAGTTCAGGTTCTTCACGCGGTGCATTTTCGAAGAATCCGTTTCGCGATAAAGGCAGAACGAATGATCTCCCCATTTTCGCAATTACTTGAAAATGGCTAGGAATCAGAGAAAACCATCAACATGAAAAAGTTTCACATTTTTTGTAGCTTTTCAGCGGTATATTATTTGCCCCATTCCGACAAAGTATGTAGAAATTATGCCAAAAATACGTTTTTAGCCATTTTCCAATTTGACTTTAAAATATAAGGAATTAGGAGAAACAATATATACAACAAAGTTTCGAATTTGCTCAAGCCTTCCAATGTCGTATGATTTGTTGCATTCGGACGTACGGATAAAACATTAGCTCGAAAATACAAACTCGGTGGAACTTGTACCGTTTTTTGAATTACTTTTAAACCGTTCCAAATTAGGCAAAACTATTAACATGAAAAAGTAGCGCAATTTCACAAGCTTTCCGATGCCATATCATTTGCCTCAAATGGATAAGCCATTTAGAAATTACATTGAAAATACGAACTCAGCTGTTCGGTTTGCGAAATTTTACGATTTTCAAAATTACTTTTATCCATAGGGAATTAGAGAAAACTTTCAACATGTCGAAGGAGCGTTTTTGCATCAGCTTTCCAACGCTCTATTATTTACCTCATTCCAATAAACAGTTTAGAAATGCGATCGAAAAACGGTTTTCAAAACTGCTCTTAAACCGCTTACATTTTGCCAAAAATTTAACTTGGATCATGATATTGGTGTCCATAGCTTTCCAACGGTATATCGCAAGCCCCATTTGGACACTTTTTTGCTGAAGTTCAACCTAGTACTCAGGGAAGGCCACGCGCGTTACTCGGGAAGTTCATGTTGTGATCAGAATATTATTCTGATCCCGTGATCAGATAGTGTTATATATATATATATATATATATATATATATATATATATATATATATATATATATATATATATATATATATATATATATATATATATATATATATATAGCCAATTGGATGTAAGGCATCATGAGCTATTATTGTTCACATTACCCTTGAGGTAAAAGGTTGGGAGGCAAATCTATAAGCCCTATCTTTCTCGTATCTGATTAAAACTTTGAACCCATAAATATCGCGTGAGTGTTAGCAATTGTGAAAGACTAAATGATAGTTGAGTATGTGGAGTTTGCTAAATCAAAGCTCTGACATAGACTCTTCCTGAAAATAAGATGAATTGTAATTGTTTGATGACTAATATCACGGTTTGTTAGTTTTCAAGAAAGTTTATGATCTATACTTTAGCATGTGAATAGTTTGTTACTTGATCATGAAAAGTTCTATGAGTTGAGCAACTGTTATGATATATAATGATGCTAGAAAAGGTTATTGAAATTATCATTGATCAAAATTGTGCACCTGCTAGCATTCACACTTCATAAATTCTTTCTTTTATCATTTACCTACTCGAGGACGAGCAGGAATTAAGCTTGGGGATGCTGATACATCTCCAACGTATCTATAATTTATGAAGTATTCATGCTATTATATTATCTGTTTTGAATGTTTATGGGCTTTATTAAACACTTTTATATTATTTTTGGGACTAACCTATTGACCCAGAGTCCAGTGCTAGTTCCTGTTTTTTCCCTTGTTCCAGTCTTTCGCAGAAAAGGAATATCAAACGGAGTCCAAACGGAATGAAACCTTCGGAAGCGTGATTTTTGGAACGAACGTGATCCATGAGACTTGGAGTTGAAGTCAAGGAAGCTTCGAGGTGGCCACGAGGCAGGGAGGCGCTCCTGCCCCCCTGGGCGCGACCCCCACCCTCGTGGGCCCCTCGTGGCTCCTCTGACCGGCTTCTTTCGCCTATATATATCCATATACCCTAAAAACTTTGGGGAACAGAATAGATCAGGAGTTCCGCCTCCGCAAGCCTCTGTAGCCACAAAAAACCAATCAGGACCCTGTTCCGGCACCTTGCCGGAGGGGGAAACCCTCACCCGTGGCCATCTTCATCATCCTGGCGCTCTCCTGAAGGAAATATGCCCTAGAGGCAATAATAAAGTTATTATTTATTTCCTTATTACATGATAAATGTTTATTATTCATGCTAGAATTGTATTAACCGGAAACATAATACATGTGTAAATACATAGACAAACATAGTGTCACTAGTATGCCTCTACTTGACTAGCTCGTGAATCAAAGATGGTTAAGTTTCCTAGCCATAGACATGAGTTTTCAATTGATTAACGGGATCACATCATTAGAAGAATGATATGATTGACTTGACCCATTCCGTTAGCTTAGCACTTGATCGTTTAGTATGTTGCTATTGCTTTCTTCATGACTTATACATGTTTCTATAACTATGAGATTATGCAACTCCGCCACGGAGGAACACTTTGTGTGCTACCAAACGTCACAACGAATCGGGTGATTATAAAGGAGCTCTGGTGTCTCCGAAGGTACATGTTGAGTTGGCGTATTTCGAGATTAGGATTTGTCACTCCGATTGTCGGAGAGGTATCTCTGGGCCCTCTCGGTACTTCACATCACTATAAGCCTTGCAAGCAATGTGAATAATGAGTTAGTTGCGGGATGATGCCATTACATAACGAGTAAAGAGACTTGCGGTAACGAGATTGAACTAGGTATTGGATACCAACGATCGAATCTCGGGCAAGTAACATACCGATGACAAAAGGAACAACGTATGTTGTTATGCGGTTTGACCGATAAATATCTTCGTAGAATATGTGGGAGCCAATATGAGCATCCAGGTTCCGCTATTGGTTATTGACCGGAGACTTGTCTCGGTCATGTCTACATAGTTCTCGAACCCGTAGGGTCCGCACACTTAAGGTTTCGATGATAGTTATATTATGAGTTTTGATGTACCGAAGTTTGTTCGGAGTCCCGAATGAGATTACGAACATGACGAGGAGTCTCGAAATGGTTGAGACATGAAGATTGATATATTGGAAGCCTATATTTGGATGTCGGAAGTGTTCCGGGTGAAATCGGGATTTTACCGGAGTACCGGGTGGTTACCGGAACCCCCCGGGAACTTAATGGGCCTATATGGGCCTTAGTGGAAATAGAGGGCAGCAAGCGGGTGTGGGGCGCCCCCCCCAAGGCCCAAACCGAATTGGTTTAGGGCAAGGGGGCCGGGCCCCCTCTTTCCTTCTCCTCCTCTCCCTTTCCTTCCCCTCTCCTAGTCCAACAAGGAAGGAGGGAGTCCTACTCCCGGTGGGAGTAGGACTCCCCATGGCGCGCCCCCTCCTAGGCCGGCCGCCCCCTCCCCCCTTGCTCCTTTATATACGGGGGCAGGGGGCACCTCTAAGATACAACAATTGATCTCTTGATCTCTTAGCCGTGTGCGGTGCCCCCCTCCACCATAGTCCTCGATAATATTGTAGCGGTGCTTAGGCGAAGCCCTGCAACGGTAGAACATCAAGATCGTCACCACGCCGTCGTCTTGTGGAACTCTTCCCCGACACCCTGCTGGATCGGAGTCCGGGGATCGTCATCGAGCTGAACGTGTGCTAGAACTCGGAGGTGCCGTAGTTTCGGTGCTTGATCGGTCGGGCCGTGAAGATGTACGACTACATCAACCGCGTTGTTCTAACGCTTCGCTTTCGGTCTACAAAGTGCGTGGACAACACTCTCCTCGTTGCTATGCATCACCATGATCTTGCGTGTGCGAGGAATTTTTGAAATTACTACGTTCCCCAACAGATGGTATCGAGCCAGGTTTTATGCGTAGATGTTATATGCACGAGTAGAACACAAGTGAGTTGTGGGCGATACAAGTCATACTGCTTACTAGCATGTCATACTTTGGTTGGCGGTATTGTTGGATGAAGCGGCCGGACCGACATTACGTGTACGCCACGCGAGACCGGTTCTCCGGCGTGCTTTGCACAGAGGTGGCTAGCGGTGTCGGTTTCTCCAACTTTAGTTGAAACGAGTGTGGCTACGCCCGGTCCTTGCGAAGGTTAAAACAACACTAACTTGACGAACTATGGTTGTGGTTTTGATGCGTAGGTAAGAACGGTTCTTGCTAAGCCCGTAGCAGCCACGTAAAATTTGCAACAACAAAGTAGAGGACGTCTAACTTGTTTTTGCAGGGCATGTTGTGATGTGATATGGTCAAGACGTGATGCTATATTTTATTGTATGAGATGATCATGTTTTGTAACTGAAGTTATCGGCAACTGGCAGGAGCCATATGGTTGTCGCTTTATTGTATGAAATGCAAACGCCCTGTAATTGCTTTACTTTATCACTAAGCGGTAGCGATAGTCGTAGAAGCAATAGATGGCGTAACGACAATGATGCTACGATGGAGATCAAGGTGTCGCGCCGGTGACGATGGTGATCAGCGCCGGTGACGATGGTGATCACGACGGTGCTTCGGAGATGGAGATCACAAGCACAAGATGATGATGGCCATATCATATCACTTATATTGATTGCATGTGATGTTTATCCTTTATGCATCTTATCTTGCTTTGATTGACGGTAGCATTATAAGATGATCTCTCACTAATTATAAAGAAGTGTTCTCCCTGAGTATGCACCGTTGCGAAAGTTCTTCGTGCTGAGACACCACGTGATGATCGGGTGTGATAGGCTCTACGTTCAAATACAACAGGTGCAAAACAGTTGCACACGCGGAATACTCAGGTTAAACTTGACGAGCCTAGCATATACATACATGGCCTCGGAACACTGAGACCGAAAGGTCGAGCGTGAATCATATAGTAGATATGATCAACATATTGATGTTCACCATTGAAAACTACTCCATCTCACGTGATGATCGGACATGGTTTAGTTGATTTGGATCACGTGATCACTTAGATGACTAGAGAGATGTCTGTCTAAGTGGGAGTTCTTAAGTAATATGATTAATTGAACATAAATTTATCATGAACTTAGTCCTGGTAGTATTTTGCAAATTATGTTGTATATCAATAACTCGCGTTCCTCTCATATGTTTATTTTGATATGTTCCTAGAGAAAATTGTGTTGAAAGATGTTAGTAGAAATGATGAGGATTGGATCCGTGATCTGAGGTTTATCCTCATTGCTGCATAGAAGAATTATGTCCTTAGTGCACCGCTAGGTGACAGACCTATTGCAGGAGCAGATGCAGACGTTATGAACGTTTGGCTAGCTCAATATGATGATTACTTGATAGCTTAGTGCACCATGCTTAACGGCTTAGAATCATGACTTCAAAGACGTTTTGAACGTCATGGACCATATGAGATGTTCCAGGAATTGAAGTTAATATTTAACGCAAATACCCGAGTTGAGAGATAGGAAATCTCCAACAAGTTCTATAGCTAAAAGATGGAGGAGAATCGCTCAACTAGTGAGCATGTGCTCAGATTGTCTAGGTACTACAATCACTTGAATCAAGTGGGAGTTAATCTTATAAGATAGTGATTGACAGAGTTCTCTAGTGACCATCACCAAGTTACTAGAACTTCGTGATGAACTATAGTATGCAAGGGATGACGAGAACGATTCCCGAGCTCTTCGTGATGTTGCAATCGACGAAGGTAGAAATCAAGAAAGAGCATCAAGTGTTGATGATTGACAAGACCACTAGTTTCAAGAAAAGGGAACTTCAAGTAGAATGACAAGCAAGTTGTCATTCCCGTGAAGAAGCCCAAAGCTGGACCAAAGCCTGAAACTGAGTGCTTACACTGCAAAGGAAATGGTCACTACAAGCAGAAATACCCTGAATATTTGGTGGATAAGAAGGATGGCAAAGTGAACAAGGGTATATTTGATATACATATTATTGATGTGTGCCTTACTAGTGTTTATAGTACACTAGTAGAAAAAGGGCCTATAGTCCCGGTTCATAAGGGCCTTTAGTCCCGGTTCATGAACCGGGACTAAAGGGTCGATACTAATACCCTCACCCTTTAGTCCGGTTCTATCCGAACCGGGACAGATCAAACCTCCATGTGGCCTGTCCGCTGAGCCCAGCGGAGGGCCTTTGGTCCGGTTGGTGGCACCAACCGGGACCAATAGGCATCCACGTCAACATTTCTTTAGCTCTGGTTTTGTTTTTTTAAAAGAGGGGGGTTTGGGGGTTTTGGGGGTTAATTTAGGTGTTTCATATATTGTGCTATAGCTAGCTAATTAATAGAAAACTGTCCTTTCTTTTGTCCGTGCTTGGTCGACGCTACATACTATACATACATATAGAGAGGACTAACTAGACATGCTAGCTAGCTAGTAATTAAGCAAGCAGAAGATCGTCATGAACATATATATGCATACAGAGAGAAGTGATATCGACCACCTCTCCTTCTCCGAGAGATTGGTCGAACAACAAATTCTCGTATATCTATCCGACACTACCGCTACATATATACAATAATTATCTTTTACAATACGGACGCGTGGTCCACATGGTATTCCCGTCTTCAGCGATCACATAGTCAAGAAAGAATGCCGCCAATTCCTCTTGAATTGCTCGCATGCGATCTGGTGCTAGGAGTTCATCCCATTGCCGAAACATCTAATTTTAAGAAAGGGTCAATACATATATATATATATATATGAATGAATGAAACTCAACACAAATGATGGTAATAAAATAAAATTGTGAATATTTTATTTACGCACTTCAAATTGTTTGTCGGAGTAGCCCTCTCACAGGTCGTGTGGCGGATGGACTCGCAAAGCGTAGTATCCATGAAATCATTCCTTGTTCCTGCCACAACCACTTTACAAGAAACAGAGGTCAATCAAACTGATAATTAGCAAGCACATGCTAAATGATATTGATGAAACTAGCGCTTGAATCACTAGGAGATCTTGCGTGGAATATGCTACTATATAGTACTTACTGGTGTCTAAATTGCAGCTTCTTGGTAGTCCGGAGCTTTTTGGTGAATTTTCCCAAGCCCTGCCATACAAAGAAAACAATTACTTGATATCAGAAATGAACAAAGTTGCTGATATGGTGGATAATGATCGATTTCACTTACTTCTCGAGCATTTCAGTCATTTCCGATACTCCTTGGGATCTTTTCGTCTCGAGTCTAAGACAGTTACTACTCCTGCTCAAGCTTAATCTCTAGGAGAATATAGTGGAACCTGCTTGCGCATGCATAACTCATCAATATTACATTTCTATAACCTGGACTAAATAAGGAAACCGAATATGCCACAAGACAATAACACTCACGTGTAGTTGTAAGGAAAGAGTATTGTATTTTGTGTTCATTTATTTCCAACGATCGTAGCAAGTTGGCCTCGGTTTCCTTGTCACGATATTTAACCTCATTTGCATCGATGAGATATGTGTTAATGAACCCAATATCACCCACTTGTTTTTTCTTCATTTCTGCGATCTTCAATCTGCATAATATAGTGAGGATATTTATAAATACATGCAATGAAAGAGCTGAGTTATATAGAGATACTTAATGACAGAAGTAGTACTACTTACAGACGATAGCAGGTGACCGTTGCTTTATCGAGGGCCAATTGATTGAAAAACTGATAGAACTCCTGAAATGGAATAGGCAACAGTTCAATTCCAAGGAGGTCATGCTCCTTTTTAACTCTCAAATACAAAGTATTCCTCCCCTCAGACTCTTTGCAGGTTTTCATGTACCAATCATGAAATCTTCGTGCATCA
The DNA here is from genome assembly GCA_021605205.1 of Aegilops longissima. NCBI lineage: Eukaryota > Viridiplantae > Streptophyta > Magnoliopsida > Poales > Poaceae > Aegilops > Aegilops longissima. The sequence continues at coordinate 59,418,678 of CM038678.1, read as the reverse complement.
TCGTTGTTAGAGAGCTTTCATCTTTGACGAGAGGCTTCCCGTACTCGTATCTTTGTATCTGCACCTCCAAGAAATCAAATTGTACATCGTCGGGCAAGTAATCTTCAGGATTGCCATAACGGGCACCATCCTCGGATCGGCGATGTCGCTAGCGAGCACCTTGAGCGGGGGCACGATTCCTTCGCTTGTTCGCCGAGCTGGGCAATTTGTTTCCCAGCTCGTCGTTCTTTCATCCTTTGATCATCGACAGATACTTCCCGATCTCTCCGCCTCGGCAAATGCCTTTCCAATAATCGCTCATAGTTGCCTTTGGCGGAGACTTGGGTGGTTTTGTCGGGCAGCAGAGTGCGCTTCGCTTTGACCAGATCTACCTTCTCCTCCGAGGTGGATGTCTCTTTGCTTTCAACCCTTGAAACCAGTCATCCACTTTGATCTGCGCGATCTTCGCGTTTTCCTCCTGCTCCTCTCGACGGTAACTTCTCTGGAGTCTTTAGAGAAGGACCGAATCAGTATCTCCTCCGCCTTTGGCTGTCTGCTAGACACCGGCAGAGCAGACGGAGGCGGATGTCTTCTTTCCTTGCTTACGAGGCGGAGGAGAAGGACTACGACGCGCCGGAGCAGCCGGAGCGGCGGCGGGTCTCTTCCGCCCTTGCCGACGAGGCGGAGAAGGAGGAGGCTGGCTGCCGGACGCGCCGGTGCAAGCGGAGAAGGAGACGGAGTGCCGCCACGCCGGAGAAGGAGCCGGCCGAGTGCCCCGATCGTCACTCGCGGAGGAGGAGGCGGTGGAGGAGGCGGAGTGCCCGACTCACGGAGGAGGAGGAGGAGGCGGTGGAGGAGGCGGAGTGCCCTGACTCACGGGAGGAGGAGGAGGAGGCGGAGGCGTCCAGTTCGGAAGGTTGATGAGATCCTTCCGCCATAGGCATGGAGTCTTGAGAGTAACCCAGCCGATACTCCCTTCACCGGTAGGGTGGTCAAGCCGAGCTCCTCAAATCCCTCCGTTATTTCATCGACCATCACCTTAGCATATCCTTCGAATCGGCGGCGGTGAAAAGTTGAGTCGGGTTTAGTGGGACAACAGAGCCAACAGCCGCCTTGACCTTTAAATTGCTCCATTGCGCCATAAGGTGGCAACTTTCAGCATCCGTGATAGCATCCACGGGATAGCTGGCAGGAGCCGTCAAGGCATGCTGCTCTGGCTGAAGCAGCTCGGTGGAAGCCACGCTGCTTCTCCGCCGAGATGGCGGGGTAGCCGGGAAGCTTGGCAGGTCATTTGTGTGATCGGCTGCTTCTCGTTCCTCTTCTCGTTCCTCTAGCCCCATTACCCTTTCGTGCAGCGCCTGCATTAGGCTCTGCTCCGTGTCTTCCTCCTCTCATGGGTTTTGTAACCCCTGCGTCCGAAATCCAGCCTTCCACGAAGGGAGCTGGCGTGCCTCGTGTCCGTCCGTGGTGCTCGGGATTCCCGAGGGCCATTGTGAGCTCGTCCTTCTCCCCATGCAGAGCGAACTTCCCTTGCTGCACTGCTTCGATATAATGCTTAAGCCTCTTGGTGGTATGTCCAATTGTTCGTCCGCCCAAATGCACTTCCCGTTATAGGGTCCAAGGATCCGCCGCCCGAAGAACCAAGTCCGCAGCGGTCTGGCCAGTTCATTGTCTCGGGTTCGATCCCTTTATCAAGCAGATCATTCTCAGCCTTGGCCCACTTAGGCGGGCTATGAGGTAGCCACGACCCGTGCGATGATGAAGCTTCTTCTTCGCAGCATTTCTCTTGTTTGTCGCTGACATCTTTTTACTCTTTTCCGATGTCTTGTAGGCCACAAATGCGGGCCGATCATCTCTCGATCTTCTCATATTTGCTCGTGAATTCGGGTGTCTCATTTTTTTCGACATACGTATTGAGGTCTTTCTTCCAATTCCTGAATAGTTCTACCATCTTCTTAAGAGCAAAAGACTTGATTAATGGCTCTATTCTGGCTTCTCCGGATCATCCTCTGGCGGTAGGGTAAAATTTGACTTCAGCTCGGTCCAAAGATCATTTTTCGCATATCATTGACACAAGACACCTCGTGGTCTTCGTTCTTAGGCTTATACCATTGGTGGATGCTGATCGGGATCTTGTCCCTAACCGAACCCTTGACCGAGCAACAGATGCCTTCTTTGTCGGTAGGGTTCAATCGGTTGGCCGTCAGACGCGATTTGTATGATCTCAAACTTTTCATCCGAGCTCAACTTTTCTTGGGCCTCGTCTCTTTACGAAGTTGTGCTCGATCCGGAGGGCTAGAAAAAGAACAAAGACGAGTTAATTAATATGTGTACATATATACCAAAACAAAGGCGAGAGCTAGTCAGCACAGGCTTAACTAATATATATACCTGGCGGACTCGGTTTGGTGATCACCGAGCCGTCCTCACGGTCTACTTCTTCACCCTCTCCTTCTTGCACGGCATTGGGTCATCGGAGCCATGTAAATCATAGCCAGCTGCTTCTTCACCTCTCCTTCCGGACCATCGTTGTCGGCGTTGAGAAACATCATCGAGGAGCGGCATCACTTCCGTGTGCGATTATGTCCCTCAACAACGCTTCTTGTGCTTCGTCTCGGGGGTGTCCATAGTTTCTACAAATATTTACAACATGGCAATTATTATTCAAACATGACAGATATGGATATATTAGTGCCAACATAGAACTAGCTAGCTAATCACAATAAGGAATCATATTAGTGGCCTCGGCGCTGCTTCTCTAGGGTTTGGGGTGGCCTCGACAGCGTAATATCGACCCCCCACGTGTTGAAGCTATCGGGAGGGGTCGGCGTTGAACAGTACATCTATGTCCCACAAGTGGCGTGGGCATCGGCGCCATGATAGGGTAGAGGGTCGTGGATCGCCGAGCGGTCGAGGTCAAGGGTCGAAGATCGCCGAGGGTCGGGAGGTTGCCTAGTGTCAAAGGATTCAAAAAAACCATGTCTTCATCATTAGGCGAAAGTAACAGGTGCATGATGGTGCAAGCTCTCCAAAGTTGTTTTGGAGCGGAGTCCCAGATAGGATAATTAGCTTTTGGTACAAAGTTCAGCAAAAGGCAAATTATCCTATCCGGGACTCCATTCGTAACAACTTTGAGGACTTTCACCATCATGCCATGGTTACTTCCGGCTAATGATGAAGCAATGGATTTCTTCAATACTTTGACACTATCGGTACCCCCTATCGAAAAAGGAAGAAAAGAGGAAGAAGAAGAAGAAGAAGAAAAAAAAGAAAAAAAAAGAAGAAGAAAAGAATAGAGAAGAAGAAAAAAGAGAAAAAAATCTATTTTTCTTCTCTCTATTCCTTTCTTCTTTCTCTTCTTTTCTTCTTTTCCTCTCATTCTTTTCTTCTTCTTCTTCCTTCTTCCTTGGATCCTAGAACCCTCGAACCCTCGACCCTAGAACCTCGAACCCTCAAACCCTTGTGCCTCAAAACCTCGACCGGCCTCGGCGACCCTCGACCCTCAAAACATTGACCCTCGATCGGCCTCGGACGACCCTCGACCCCTCTGTGACCCTCTCGACCCTCTAGCCTAGTTCCCGACCATCGACCCTCAGCGATCCTCGACACCCTCGTTCCCGAAAAAGAAGAAGAAGAAGAAGAAGAAGAAGAAGAAGAAAGAGAAGAAAAAAAAAGAAGAAGAAGAAGAAGAAGAAAAAATAGAAGAAAAAGAAGAGAGAGAAGAAGAAGGAAAGGAGAAGAAGAAAAATAGAATTTTTTCTTCTTCTCCTCTATTCCTTCTTCTTCTCCTTTTTCTTCTACTTCTCTTCTTATTTTTTCTCCTCTTCTTCTCCTTCTTCCTTCTTCCTCTTTATTCTTTTCCTTATTTTCCTTCTTCCTCATCGACCCTAACTCTAAACAGTACAACTTCCTCGACGTCCCCGCCTCTCTCTAATGAACAAAATAAAATCTATGAATAAAAAAAACATCATATTCTATGAACAAAAAAACATCATATTCCATCCACATCGATCCATGCATACATCATATATATGATCATATCTATGAACAAAAAAAATTCATATGATCATCTATGAACAAAAAAATCACATATATCCATACATCAATATATATACATTTATGAAAAAATCATGAACATTTATGAAAAAAAAAACATGGCGGCGGCGGCAGGGGGGCAGGGCAGGTGCGCGCGCGGGGGCTCACTGTGGGCGGAGGCGACGGCGAGGTCGCGCGACGGGAGGCGGGAGGCGGAGGCGACGGCGAGGTCGGGAGGCGGAGCGACGGCAAGGTCGGGAGGCAGGGCGGCACGACGAGGTCGGCGAGGTCGGCGAGGTCGCGAGGCAGGGCGGCGACGGGCGGGGACGGCGACGACGAGGCAGGGCGACGGCGTTAGAAGCGATGCTGCGCGGCGGCAGCGGCGGGGGCAGACGGCGGCGACGACGGAAGGGGCAGCGGCGGCGGCGACGGGCGCGGCGACGGCGGCGATAACAAGCGCTGGCGACGGCGATGGTGACGACAGGCGTGGGCGGCAGCGACAGCGTCGGCGGCGTTGGGCAACTGGCGGCGTCGGGGAGGGAAAATGCGCGATGAATCTGAAATTTCCCAAGTGCTTTCTTATATAGCAAGGGCATTAGTCGGTTGGTGCCATGACCGGGACTAATGCCCCTTTAGTCCCGGTTGGTGCCACCAACCGCGACCAAAGGCCAAATTTCAGCAGCCCAAAGGGCGGAAGCGGCGACCTTTGGTCGGTTGGTGGCACCAACCGGGACTAAAGTGCATTAGTCCCGGTCGTGGCACCAACCGGGACTAAACCATTTTTAGTCCCGGTTGGTGCCACCAACCGGGACCAAAACTGTGCTGCCCGAACCCAAATATTTAGTCCCACCTCGCTAGTTGAAGGGCGCCACACCTGGTTTATAAGCTGGTGTGCCTCCCCTTCGAGCTCCTCTCTAATGCAGGCTTTGGGCCTAATCTTGCTCTCGCTCTGTGGGCCTATTGGGCCTCTGCGGGCTGAATCCTGGCCCATGTAGGGTTTCTAGTCGTATTCAGGCCGTGGGGGCCGTGGTGGCACTTTTTTTTGCTTTATATTTTATTTCTTTTTGCTTTTAGTTTTAGAAAAAATATAAACTTTCTATTAGTGCCATTAGTTTTAAAATTTGAAAACACTTTTTTGTTTTCTTTGTTGCTTTATTTATTTTATTTTGTTTCTACTTACAACAAAATACTTATTGTTGCTATTTTTATTTTTTCAAGTTTTTTGTTTTGTTTTCTGCATTATTTATTTTCTTTTGGTTTTTGCTTTATTTTTAAATTCTTTTTGCTTTTAGGTCAGCAAAATTGTAAACTTTCTGTTAGTGCTTTTAGTTTTAGAAAAATATAAACTTTCTGTTTGTGCCATTAGTTTTAAAATTCAAAACACTTTTTGTTTTCTTTGTTGCTTTATTTATTTTATTTTGTTTCTACTTACAACAAAATGCTTATTGTTGCTATTATTATTATTTTTTCAAGTTTTTTGTTTTGTTTCCTGCATTATTTATTTTCTTTTGGTTTTTGATTTATTTTTAATTCTTTTTTCTTTTAGGTCAGCAAAATTATAAACTTTCTGTTAGTGCCATTTGTTTTAGAACAATTATAAACTTTCTGTTTGTGCCATTAGTTTTATAAAATTTGAATTCTTTGAAATTTGTGTGAATCACAAGTTTGTGAGCTCAACAAAGGCGTAGAGGGACGGGCTTATAAACCGGTGTGGCGCCCTTGGTTGGCGAGGTTTTCAAATTCATAGTTTTCAAATGAACTCTGAAAAAGTTGGCATAGCATGTTCATGAACAAAGCGGACAATGGTATCATACTCGTGTGTTACAAAGTTGGCATGGTATCATCATAATAGTTATGGAGAAAGTCTTCACTTTTTCTTCGCTTGTGTCGTTTGCTTATTGCGCCGTAACCATGGATAATCTTCATCGTTTATCAGGATGCTTGGGTCAGCCTTGACTTTGAAGGGGGGAATTTCATGAAACTTTTCATACTCTTGAGACATGTCATCTTGCCCTCCACTCCGGGATGTCCCTTTTCCTGAAAGAACTATGTGGCGCTTTGGCTCATTGTATGATGTATTCGCTTCCTTATCTTTTCTTTTCCTCGTCCGGTAGACATGTCCTTCACATAGATAACCTGTGCCACATCATTGGCTAGGACGAGCGGTTCGTCGATGTACCCAAGATTTTTCAGATCCTTTGTTGTCATTCCGCACTATGGGTCTACATGCACGCCTCTGACAGATTGACCCACTTGCACTTAAACAAAGGGACCTTAAAATCTACTCCGTAGTCAAGTTCCCATATGTCTACTATGTAACCATAATATGTGTCATTTCCCTTGTCGGTTGCTGCATCAAAGCGGACACCGCTGTTTTGGTTGGTGCTCTTTTCATCTTGGTCAATCGTGTAAAATGTATTCCCATTTATCTCAGTATCCTTTCCAAATCATTACAATCGAAGATGGTCCCTGGACAACAAGTACAACTCATCACAAACAGTGCTGTCACCTCGAGACGTGTTTCCAACCAACTGCTGAAAGTCTGATGTGTTCACATGTAATCCGATCGTCGCCTTTGCTCCGGGTGTTTGGGCGCAGATCGTTCTTGTGTTCATCGACATACGGGTCACCAAGGTAGAGTTTCAGAGAAGCGTGTAGTGTGCTTGAGACCAAGAATATCCGTCCCCTGCATATTATTGAGTCTCTTCCAAGCGTGTTTTTCGGTCAGTCTCCCCTCATACCGCGATTTAGGGAGACCTATCTTATTAAGGCCAGGAATGAAGTCAACACAAAACCCGATGACATCCTCTGTTTGATGGCCCATGGAGATGCTTCCTTCGGCCTAGCACGGATTCTGAACATATTTCTTTAGGACTCCCATGAACCTCTCAAAGGGGTACATATTGTGTAGAAATACGGGCCCCAGAATGACAATCTCGTCGACTAGATGAACTAGGGCGTGCGTCATGATATTGAAGAAGGATGGTGGGAACACCAGCTCGAAACTGACAAGACATTGCGCCACATCACTCCTTAGCGTTGCTACGATTTCTGGATCGATCACCTTTTGAGATATTGCATTGAGGAATGCACATAGCTTCACAATGGCTAATCGGACGTTTTCGGTAGAAGCCCTCTCAATGCAACCGGAAGCGATTGCGTCATAATCACGTGGCAGTCATGAGACTTTAGGTTCGGAACTTTTCTCCGACATATTTATTATTCCCTTTATATTCGACGAGAAGCCGTCGGGACCTTCATCTTGAGCAGGCATTGAAAGAATATTTCTTTCTCTTCTTCGTAAGAGCGTAGTGGCAGGACCTTCATCTTGCTTCGGAGGCATGCCCTCTTTTTCGTGCAAGCGTTGCAGGTCCTCTCGTGCCTCAGGTGTATCTTTTGTCTTCCCATACACGCCCAAGAAGCCTAGCAGGTTCACGCAAAGGTTCTTCGTCACGTGCATCACATCGATCAAAGAGCGGACCTCTAGGTCTTTCCAGTAGGGTAGGTCCCAAAATATAGATTTATTCTTCCACATGGGTGCGTGATTCTCAGCGTCATTCAGAACAGCTAGTCCGCCGGGACCCTTTCCAAAGATTACGTGTAAATCATTGACCATAGCAAGTACGTGATCACCGGTACGCATGGCGGGCTTCTTCCGGTGATCTGCCTCGCCTTTGAAATGCTTGCCTTTCTTTCGACATTGATGGTTGGTCGGAAGAAATCGGCGATAGCCTGGTACACATTCTTCCTGCAGCTTCCGGTATATACTATCGGTGTCAAGTAAACAGTGCGTGCATGCGTGGTATCCCTTGTTTGTCGTCACCGAAGGTTCTTGAGAGCGGGCCAATCGTTGATTGTCACGAACAGCAACGCCTTTAGGTCAAATTCCTCCTTTTGTGCTCATCCCACGACGCACACCGTTTCCATTCCACAGCTGTAAAAGTTCCTCAACTAATGGCCTTAGGTACACATCAATGTTGTTGCCGGGTTGCTTAGGGCCTTGGATGAGAACGGCATCATAATGAACTTCCGCTTCATGCACATCCAAGGAGGAAGGTTATACATACATAGAGTCACGGGCCAGTGCTGTGATTGCTGCTCTGCTCCCGAAAGGATTAATGCCATCCGCGCTTAAAGCAAACCATACGTTCCTTGGGTCCTTTGCAAACTCATCCCAAGATTTCTCTCAATTTTTCTCCATCTGCGACCCGTCGTGGGTGCTCTCAACTTCCGTCTTTCTTACGGTCCTCACTGTGCCATCGCATCAACTTGGCATGCTCTCCGTTTTCGAACAGACGTTTCAACCGTGGTATTATAGGAGCATACCACATCACCTTCGCAGAACCCTCTTCCCGGAGGCTCGCCGTCAACATCACCAGGTCATCTCGTCGATCTTATATCGCAATGCACCGCATACCGGGCATGCGTTCAGATCCTTGTAGGCACCACGGTAGAGGATGCAGTCATTAGGGCATGCATGTATCTTCTCCACCTCCAATCCTAGAGGGCATACGACCTTCTTTGCTGCGTATGTACTGTCGGGCAATTCGTTATCCTTTGGAAGCTTCTTCTTCATTATTTTCAGTAGCTTCTCAAATCCTTTATCAGGCACAGCATTCTCTGCCTTCCACTCGCAGCAATTCGAGTACGGTACCGAGCTTTGTGTTGCCATCTTCGCAATTGGGGTACAACCCTTTTTGTGATCCCCTAACATGCGATCGAACTTCAGCTTCTCCTTTTGACTTTCGCATTGTGTCCTTGCATCGACAATGACCCGCGGAGATCATCATCATGGGGCACATCGTCGGTTCATCTTGATCTTCAGCAGCTTCGCCGTTGCAGCACCATAGTGCACATCGTCAGTGCAACTTGATGTTCGATAGCATCACCGTATTCAGGGGGCACATAGTTGTCATCGTACTCTTCTTCCTCGCCGTCTTCCATCATAACCCCTATTTCTCCGTGCCTCGTCCAAACATTATAGTGTGGCATGAAACCCTTGTAAAGCAGGTGGGTGTGAAGGATTTTCCGGTCGAGTAAGACTTCGTATTCCTACATATAGGGCATGGACAACACATAAAACCATTCTGCTTGTTTGCCTCAGCCACTTGAGAAAAGCATGCACGCCCTTAATGTACTCGGAGGTGTGTGCATCAACGTACATCCATTGCGGTTCATCTGCGTGCATTATATATAATTAAGTGTGTCAAAAATCATTACGTAACATCATGAATAGATAATTAAGTGACCAAATTAATAGAAGTTCATCATCACATAAAAACCAAAGTACATACATAGTTCTCATCTAACAACATAAAGCTCTGCAGAGCATCTAAATTAATTAAACCATACATTGAAACTATGTAAAACATTTCAATGTGAAAACAAATACGATCATAATCGCAACCAAGGTAACAACTAATCCAACGGCATAATGATACCAAGCCTCGGTATGAATGGCATATTTTCTAATCTTTCTCATCTTCAAGCGCATTGCATCCATCTTGATCTTGTGATCATCGACGACATCCGCAACATGCAACTCCAATATCATCTTCTCCTCCTCAAGTTTTTTTATTTTTTCCTTCAAGAAATTGTTTTCTTCTTCAACTAAATTTAACCTCTCGACAATAGGGTCGGTTGGAATTTCCGGTTCAACAACCTCCTAGATAAATAAAATCTATGTCACGTTATCGGCATAATTTTCATAAACAATAAATGAACCAATAGTTATGAAAAGATAATATATACCACATCCGAATCATAGACAGGACGACGAGGGCCGACGGGCGGATACCAAAACCATCGCACTATATAAGATGCAATAATAAAAGTAAGAAAATAACACAAGTAAGAATATTTTTCCTTTCGTAAAGAAGATAAGAACAAGAGGCTCACCACGGTGGTCTTGGCGATGAGATCGGCGCGGTGATCGACGGCGGTGAAGACGGGACGAGGCGTGACGGACCGCTAAACCTAGACAAATATTGAGGAAAATGGAGGTTAGAGGTCGAGCTTGGAGAGGAGAAAGCTTAAGTAGTGTGGCTCGGGCATTCCATCGAACACCTTGTGTGCATAGGAGGTGAGCTAGAGCACCACCAAGCCCCCTTCCCCTCGGCCAGAAAAAACAGAGCAGTGTGCTCTGCTCTTGCGCGAGGGGCTATATATAGGCAGCACTATTGGTCCCGGTTGGTGGCATGAGCCGGGACTAAAGGGAAGCCTTTGGTCCCGGTTCATGCCACCAACCGGGACCAATAGTGGTGGGCCAGGAGCGAGGCCCATTGGTCCCGGTTCGTCCCACCAACCGGGACCAAAAGGTCCGGACGAACCGGGACCAATGGCCCACGTGGCCCGGCCGGCCCCCTGGGCTCACGAACCGGGATAAATGCTCACATTAGTCCCGGTTCTGGATTGAACCGGGACTAATGGGCAAAACAGGCCTCAACGATAGCCCCTTTTTCTACTAGTGGTAGCCCCTGAGTATTTGATACTTGTTCGGTTGCTAAGATTAGTAACTCGAAACAGGTGTTACAGAATAAACAGAAACTAGTTGAGGGGGAAGTGACGATGAGTGTTGGAAGTAGTTCCAAGATTAATATGATCATCATCACACACTCCCTATATTTTCGAGATTAGTGTTAAACCTAAATAAATGTTGTTTGGTGTTTGCGTTGAGCATAAATATGATAAGATCATGTTTATTGCGATACGATTATTCATCTAAGATAGAGAATAAATTGTTATTCTGTTTACATGAATAAAACCTTCTATGTTCATACACCCAATGGTGATGGTTTATTGAATCTTGATCATAGTGATACACATATTCATAATGTTGATGCCAAAAGATGCAAAGTTAATAATGATAGTGCAATTTATTTGTGGCACTGCCGTTTGGGTCATATCGGTGTAAAACGCATGAAGAAACTCCATAAAGATGGATTTTCGGAATCACTTGGTTATGAATCATTTGATGCTTGCGAACCGTGCCTTTTGGGCAAGATGACTAAAACTCCGTTCTCCGGAACAATGGAACGAGCTACTAACTTGTTGGAAATAATACATACCGACATATGCGGTCCAATGAGTGTTGATGCTCATGATGGGTATCGTTATTTTCTGACCTTCACAAATGATTTGAGCAGATATGCGTATATCTACTTAATGAAGCACTAGTCTGAAACATTTGAAAAGTTCAAAGAATTTCAGAGTGAAGTGCAGAATCATCGTAACAAGAAAATAAAGTTTCTACAATCTGATCGTAGAAAAGAATATTTGAGTTACGAGTTTGGCCTTCATTTTAAACAATGTGGAATAGTTTCACAGCTCACGCCACATGGAACACCACATCATACTGGTGTGTCCGAGCGTCGTAACCGCACTTTATTGGATATGGTGCGATCTATGATGTATCTTACCGATTTACCACTATCGTTTTTGGGGTTATGCATTAGAGATAGCTGCATTCACTTTAATAGGGCACCATCTAAATCCGTTGAGACAACACCGTATGAACTATGGTTTAGCAATAAACCTAAGCTGTCGTTTCTTAAAGTTTGGAGTTGCGATGCTTATGTGAAAAAGGTTTTCAACCTGATAAGCTCGAACCCAAATCGGAGAAGTGCGTCTTCATAGAATACCCAAAGGAAACTGTTGGGTACACCTTCTATCACAGATCCGAAGGCAAAACATTCATTGCTAAGAATGGATCCTTTCTAGAGAAGGAGTTCCTCTCGAAAGAAGTGTGTGGGAGGAAAGTAGAGCTTGATAAGGTAATTTGTACCTTCTCCCGAATTGGAAAGTAGTTCATCACAGAAATCAGTTCCAGTGATTCCTACACAAATTAGTGAGGAAGCTAATGATGATGATCATGAAACTTTAGATCAAGTTGTTACTGAACCTCGTAGATCAACCAGAGTAAGATACGCACCAGAGTGGTACGGTAATCCTGTTCTGGAAGTTATGTTGCTAGACCATGACGAACCTACGAACTATGAAGAAGCGATGTTGAGCCCAGATTCCGCGAAATGGCTTGAGGCCATGAAATCTGAGATGAGATCCATGTATGAGAACAAAGTATGGACTTTGGTTGACTTGCCCGATGATCGGCAAGCCATTGAGAATAAATGGATCTTCAAGAAGAAGACTGACGCTGACGGTAATGTTACTGTCTACAAAGCTAGAATTGTCGCAAAAGGTTTTCGACAAGTTCAAGGTGTTGACTACGATGAGAGTTCCTCACTCGTTTCTATGCTTAAGTCTGTCTGAATCATGTTAGCAATTGCCACATTTTATGAAATTTGGCAAAAGGATGTCAAAACTGCATTCTTTAGTGGATTTGTTAAAGAAAAGTTGTATATGATGCAACCAGAAGGTTTTGTCAATCCTAAAGGTGCTAACAAATTGTGCAAGCTCCAGCAATCCATCTATGGACTGGTGCAAGCATCTCGGAGTTGGAATATACGCTTTGATGAGTTGATCAAAGCATATAGTTTTATGCAAACTTGCGGTGAAGCCTGTATTTACAATAAAGTGAGTGGGAGCACTATCGCCTTTCTGATAAATATATGTGAGTAACATATTGTTGATCAGAAATGATGTAGAATTTTTCTGGAAAGCATAAAGGAGTATTTGAAAGAAGTTATTTAAATGAAAGACCTCAGTATAGCTACTTACATATTGAGCATCAAGATCTATTGAGATAGATCAAGACGCTTGATAAGTTTTTCAAAAGTGCATACCTTGTCAAGATTTTGAAGTAGTTCAAAATGGAACAGTCAAAGAAAGAGTTCTTGCCTGTGTTGCAAAAGTGCTAAATTGAGTAAGACTCAAATCCCGACCACGGCAAAAAATAGAAAAGAGAATGAAAGTCATTCCCTATGCCTCAGTTATAGGTTCTATAAAGTATGCTATGCTATGTACCAGACCTATTATATACCTTGCTCTAAATTTGGCAAGGGAGTACAATAGTGATCTAGGAGTAGATCACTGGACATTGGTCAGGAATATCCTTAGTGAGGACTAAGGAAATATTTCTCGATTATGGAGGTGATAAAAGAGCCCGTCGTAAAGAGTTACATAGGTGCAAGCTTTTACACCGATCCAGATGACTCTAAGTCTCAATCTGGATACATATTGAAAGTGGGAGCAATTAGCTAGAGTAGCTCCGTGCAGAGCATTATAGACATAGAATATTTGCAAAATACATACAGCTCTGAATGTGACAGACCCATTGACTAAGCTTCTCTCACGAGCAAAACATGATCACACCTTAGTACTCTTTGGGTGTTAATCACATTGCAATGTGAACTAGATTATTGACTCTAGTAAACCCTTTGGGTGTTGATCACATGACGATGTGAACTATGTGTATTAATCATATATAGATATGAATATTGGTGTTAAATCACATGATTATGTGAACTAGATTATTGACTCTAGTGCAAGTGGGAGACTGAAGGAAATATGCCCTAGAGGCAATAATAAAGTTATTATTTATTTCCTTATTTCATGATAAATGTTTATTATTCATGCTAGAATTGTATTAACCGGAAACATAATACATGTGTGAATACATAGACAAACATAGTGTCACTAGTATGCCTCTACTTGACTAGCTCATGAATCAAAGATGGTTAAGTTTCCTAGCCATAGACATGAGTTGTCATTTGATTAACGGGATCACATCATTAGAAGAATGATATGATTGACTTGACCCATTCCGTTAGCTTAGCACTTGATCGTTTAGTATGTTGCTATTGCTTTCTTCATGACTTATACATGTTCCTATAACTATGAGATTATGCAACTCTCACATCAAGGAACACTTTGTGTGCTACCAAACGCCACAACGAATCGGGTGATTATAAAGGAGCTCTACAGGTGTCTCCGAAGGTACATGTTGAGTTGGCGTATTTCGAGATTAGGATTTGTCACTCCGATTGTCGGAGAGGTATCTCTGGGCCCTCTCGGTAATGCACATCACTATAAGCCTTGCAAGCAATGTGAATAATGAGTTAGTTGTGGCATGATGCATTACATAATGAGTAAAGAGACTTGCCAGTAACGAGATTGAACTAGGTATTGGATACCAACGATCAAATCTCGGGCAAGTAACATACCGATGACAAAAGGAACAACGTATGTTGTTATGCGGTTTGACCGATAAAGATCTTTGTAGAATATGTGGGAGCCAATATGAGCATCCAGGTTCCTCTATTGGTTATTGACCGGAGACGTGTCTCGGTCATGTCTACATAGTTCTCGAACCCATAGGGTCCGCACGCTTAAGGTTTCGATGACAGTTATATTATGAGTTTATGAGTTTTGATGTACTGAAGTTTGCTCGGAGTCCCGAATGATATTACGGACATGCCGAGGAGTCTCGAAATGGTCGAGACATGAAGATTGATATATTGGAAGCCTATATTTGGATGTCGGAAGTGTTCTGGGTGAAATCGGGATTTTACCAGAGTACCGGGTGGTTACTGGAACCCCCCGGGAGCTTAATGGGCCTATATGGGCCTTAGTGGAAATAGAGGGCAGCAAGGGGGTGTGGGCCCCCCCAAGGCCCTGCATCAATTGGTTTAGGGCAAGGGGGCCGGCCCCCCTCTTTCCTTCTCCTCCTCTCGCTTTCCTTCCCCTCTCCTAGTCCAACAAGGAAGGAGGGAGTCCTACTCCCGGTGGGAGTAGGACTCCCCTTGGCGCGCCCCCTCCTAGGCCGGCCGCCCCTCCCCCCTTGCTCCTTTATATACAGGGGCAGGGGGCACCTCTAAGATACAACAATTGATCTCTTGATCTCTTAGCCGTGTGCGGTGCCCCCCTCCACCATAGTCCTCGATAATATTGTAGCGGTGCTTAGGCGAAGCCCTGCGACGGTAGAACATCAATATCGTCACCACACCGTCGTGCTGACGGAACTCTTCCCCGACGCCCTGCTGGATCGGAGTCCGGGGGTCGTCATCGAGCTGAACGTGTGCTAGAACTCGGAGGTGTCGTAGTTTCGGTGCTTGATCGGTCGGGCCGTGAAGACGTACGACTACATCAACCGCGTTGTTCTAACGCTTCCGCTTTCGGTCTACGAGGGTACGTGGACAACACTCTCCCCTCTCGTTGCTACGCATCACCATGATCTTGCGTGTGCGTAGGATTTTTTTTGAAATTACTACGTTCCCCAACATCTCCATGACGAGGAGTGAGTAGTTCACCCTCGGGGCTAAGGGTATGTATCAGTAGCTATGTGTTTGATCTCTCTCTCTCTCTCTCTCTCTCTCTCTCTCTCGTGTTCTTGAGGTGATACGATATTGATGTATCGCGAGCTTTTCTATTATAGTTGGATCTTATGATGTTTCTCCCCCTCTACTCTCTTGTAATGAATTGAGTTTTCCCTTTGAAGTTATCTTATCGGATTGAGTCTTTAAGGATTTGAGAACACTTGATGTATGTCTTGCATGTGCTTATCTGTGGTGACAATGGGATATTCTTGTGATCTACTTGATGTGTGTTTTGGTGATCAACTTGTGGGTTCCAATGACTTCGTGAACTTATGCATAGGGGTTGGCACACGTTTTCGTCTTGACTCTCCGGTAGAAACTTTGGGGCACTCTTTGAAGTTCTTTGTGTTGGTTGAATACATGAATCTGAGATTGTGTGATGCATATCATATAATCATACCCACGGATACAAGAGGTGACATTGGAGTATCTAGGTGACATTAGAGTTTTGGTTGATTTGTGTCTTAAGGTGTTATTCTAGTACGAACTCTATGATAGATAGAACGGAAAGAATAGCTTCATGTTATTTTACTACGGACTCTTGAATAGATCGACCAGAAAGGATAACTTTGAGGTGGTTTCGTACCCTACCATAATCTCTTCGTTTGTTCTCCGCTATTAGTGACTTTGGAGTGACTCTTTGTTGCATGTTGAGGGATAGTTATATGATCCAATTATGTTATTATTGTTGAGAGAACTTGCACTAGTGAAAGTATGAACCCTAGGCCTTGTTTCAACGCATTGCAATACCGTTTGTGCTCACTTTTATCATTAGTTACCTTGCTGTTTTTATATTTTCATATTAAAAAACCTATATCTACCATCCATATTGCACTTGTATCACTATCTCTTCACCGAACTAGTGCACCTATACAATTAACCATTGTATTGGGTGTGTTGGGGACACAAGAGACTCTTTGTTATTTGGTTGCAGGGTTGTTTGAGAGAGACCATCTTCATCCTACACCTCCCACGGATTGATAAACCTTAGGTCATCCACTTGAGGGAAATTTGCTACTATCCTACAAACCTCTGCACTTGGAGGCCCAACAACATCTACATGAAGAAGGTTGCGTAGTAGACATCAGCCTCCCACAGATTGATAAACCTTAGGTCATCCACTTGAGGGAAACTTGCTGCTGTCCTACAAACCTCTGCACTTGGAGGCCCAACAACGTCTACAAGAAGAAGGTTGTGTAGTAGACATCATTGTTCTATGTTGACACGAGAAAAAAATTTGAAAGCAATAAGAGGCAATGGATATCGTCTCGTCCACAAAGGTGGGACGTTCCCTACCGAAAACCAACATGCTTGTTGTGAGAAGCTCCGGTTTGTGAGAAGCATATATCCAAACCTGCCCCAAATGGGAGAAAATTTGTACCACGGCATGTTGATGCCGCTCCATGATAGCATGCCAAGTTTTATTAATTTCAGACGAGTTTTTGATTTACTAGAATTAAAAAACCAGGCATCTCAATGTTTTGCCGACAATCAACGGTGCCCCGGTGTTTGAAATTCATTCCCATTTCTTGCATGGGACCTAAGCATGCACCCAAGTACACATATTTGATTTTTCAACCAATTTTTATGCACTGGAGCATGTGCATGTAGTTAAAATTTGAATTATGCACATAAAATGCATTGAAAACTCAGTTAATGCATAAAAATGTCCAAACAAACCCCGAAAAATCACAAAAAATCACACAACACTCCTGTTATTCTATGTTGACACGAGAAAAAAATTTGAAAGCAATAAGAGGCAATGGATATCGTTTCGTCCACAAAGGTGGGACGTACCCTACTGAAAACCATCATGCTTGTTGTGAGAAGCTCCGGTTTGTGAGAAGAATATACCCAGACCTGCCCCAAATGTGAAAAAATTTGTACCACGGCATGTTGATGCCGCTCCATGATAGCATGCCAAGTTTCATGAATTTCAAACAAGTTTTGGATTTACTAGAATTTAAAAACAAGGCATCTCAATGTTTAGCCGGCAATCAACGGTGCCCCGGTGTTTGAAATTCACTCCCATTTCTTGCATGGAACCTAAGCATGCACCCAAGGACACAGATTTGATTTTTCAACCAATTTATATGCACTTGAGCATGTCATGTAATTCAAATTTGAATTATGCACATAAAATGCACTAAAAACTCAGTTAATGCATAAAAATGTCCAAACGAACCCCGAAAAATCACAAAAAATCACACAACACTCCAGTTGTTCTATGTTGACACGAGAAGAAAATTGAAAGCAATAAGAGGCAATGGATATCGTTTCATCCACAAAGGTGGGACGTTCCCTAGCGAAAACCATCATGCTTGTTGTGAGAAGCTCCGGTTTGTGAGAAGCATATACCCAAACCTGCCCCAAATGGGACAAAATTTCTACCACGGCATGCCGATGCCACTCCATGATAGCATGCCAAGTTTCATGAATTTCAGACGAGTTTTGGATTTACTAGAATTTAAAAACCAGGCATCTCAATGTTTTGCCGGCAATCTACGGTGCCCCGGTGTTTGAAATTCATTCCTATTTCTTGCATGGGACCTAAGCATGCACCCAAGGACACAGATTTGATTTTTCAACCAATTTATATGCACTGGAGCATGTGCGTGTAGTTCAAATTTGAATTATGCACATAAAATGCATTGAACACTCAGTTATTGCATAAAAATGTCCAAACGAACCCCGAAAAATTACAAAAAATCACACAACACTCCTGTTGTTCTATGTTAACACGAGAAAAAATTTTGAGAGCAATAAGAGGCAATGGATATCGTTTCATCCACAAAGGTGGGACGTTCCCTACCGAAAACCATCATGCTTGTTATGAGAAGCTCCGGTTTGTGAGAAGCATATACCCAAACCTGACCCAAATGGGATAAAATTTGTACCACGGCATGTTGATGCCGCTCCATGATAGCACGCCAAGTTTCGTGAAATGACGAGTTTTGGATTTACTAGAATTTAAAAACCAGACATCTCAATGTTTTGCCGGCAATCAACGGTGCCCAGGTGTTTGAATTCATTCCCATTTCTTGCATGGGACCTAAGCATGCACCCAAGGACACAGATTTGATTTTTCAACCAATTTATATGCACTGGATCATGTGCATGTAGTTCAAATTTGAATTATGCACATAAAATGCATTGAAAACTTAGTTAATGCATAAAAATGTCCAAATGAACCCCGAAAAATCACAAAAAATCACACAACACTCCTGTTGTTCTATGTTGACATGAGAAAAAAATTGAAAGCAATAAGAGGCAACGGATATCGTTTCGTCCACAAAGGTGGGACATTCCCTACCGAAAACCATCATGCTTGTTGTGAGAAGCTCCGGTTTGTGGGAAGGATATACCCAAACCTGCCCCAAATGGGACAAAATTTCTACCACGGCATGTTGATGCCGCTCCATGATAGCATGCCAAGTTTCATGAATTTTAGACGAGTTTTTGGATTTACTAGAATTGAAAAACCAGGAATCTCAAAATTTTGCCGGCAATTAACGGTGCCCCGGGGTTTGAAATTCATTCCCATTTCTTGCATGGGACCTAAGCATGCACCCAAGGACACATATTTGATTTTTCAACCAATTTATATGCACTGGAGCATGTGCATGTAGTTCAAATTTGAATTGTTCACCTGAAATGGCTAGAAAACCAAATTAATGTATAAAATGTTAAAACGAACCCTGAGTAATTCCCATTCTTTTACGACACGCATATAGTTGCATGTTCACTCCAAATAAAAGGTCTAGCAATTCAAACACCGTCCATTGCGGCTGTGACCCCATTATGTAATTCAAATCAAGATGAAAAATCAAGTAGATCGCACACAGTTTATTATCAGCAACCGTGTGAGATGTAGTACAAAATATCTTGGAGCACCGTCGGTGTATAGTACGCCTATGGCTTATGTGAGAAGGTGCGTCGGCTATAGTCCACAGCCGGCGTCTCAAGCACACTAGCTCGCTCCCCAAATATCTGTTCACTGTTCAATCGTCACCGGTCAAAGATGGGCACGTGGACCCGTGTCGTGAGGGCAACTTCGGTGGCCCACTAAGGCGAGAGCGCGGCTGCAGCCGCCATGCGCGTCCTAACAAGGTGCATGAGCGCTGATACGTCTCCAAAGTATCTATAATTTTTGATTGCTCCATGCTACTTTATCTATTGTTTTGGACTATAATGGGCTTTATTTTCTACTTTTATATTACTTATGGGACTAACCTATTAACCGGAGGCCCAGCCCAGAATTGCTGTTTTTTGCCTATTTCAGTGTTTTGAAGAAACGGAATATCAAACGGAGTCCAAACGGAATGAAACCTTCGGGAACGTGATTTTCTCACCGAACATGATCCAGGAGACTTGGACCCTACTCCAAGAAGTGCCAGAGGCGGTCATGAGGGTGGAGGCGCGCTCTCCCCCCCTGGGCGCGCCCCCTGCCTCGTGGGCCCCCTGACGCTCCATCAACGTACTCCTTCCTCCTATATATACCTACGTACCCCCAACAGATCAGGGACGGAGCCAAAAACCTAATTCCACCGCCGTACCTTCCTGTATCCACGAGATCCCATCTTGGGGCTTGTTCCGGAGCTCCGCCGGAGGGGGCATCCACCACGGAGGGCTTCTACATCAACACCATAGCCCCTCCGATGAAGTGTGAGTAGTTTACTTCAGACATTCGGGTCCATAGCTAGTAGCTAGATGGCTTCTTCTCTCTTTTTGGATCTCAATACAATGTTCTCCCCCTCTCTCGTGGAGATCTATTCGATGTAATCTTCTTTTTGCGGTGTGTTTGTTGAGACCGATGAATTGTGGGTTTATGATCCAACTTATTTATGGAAAATATTTGATTCTTCTCTGAATTCTTTTATGTATGATTGAGTTATCTTTGCAAGTCTCTTCGAATTATCCGTTTGGTTTGGCCAACTAGATTGGTAGTTCTTGCAATGGGAGAAGTGCTTAGCTTTGGGTTCAATCTTGCGGTGTCCTTACCTAGTGATGTAAAGGGTTGCAAGGCACGATTGTATTGTTGCCATCGAGGATAACAAGATGGGATATTTATCATATTGCATGAATTTATTCCTCTACATCATGTCATCTTGCTTAAGGCGTTACTCTGTTTTTAACTTAATACTCTGGATGCATGCTGGATAGCGGTCGATGAGTGGAGTAATAGTAGTAGATGCAGAATCGTTTCGGTCTACTTGTCACGGACGTGATGCCTATATACATGATCATTGCCTGGATAACCTCATAACTATGCTCAATTCTGTCAATTGCTCAATAGTAATTTGTTCACCCACCGTAGAATATCTATGCTCTTGAGAGAAGCCACTAGTGAAACCTATGGCCCTCGGGTCTATTCTCATCATATCAATCTCCATCACTTTATTTATTTGCTTTGCTTTTACTTTTTACTTTGCATCTTTATACCAAAAATACCAAAAATATTATCTCTATCAGATCTCACCCTCGTAAGTGACCGTGAAGGGATTGACAACCCCTAAGCGTTGGTTGCGAGTAGCTATTATTTTGTGCAGGTACGAGGGACTTGCGCGTAGTCTCCTACTGGATTGATACCTTGGTTCTCAAAAAATGAGGGAAATACTTACGCTACTTTGCTGCATCATCCTCTCCTCTTCGGGGAAATCCAACGCAGTGCTCAAGAGGTAGCAAGAATAATTTCTGGCGCCGTTGCCGGGGAGGCTTACGCAAAAGTCAACATACCAAGTACCCATCACAATCTCTATCTCTCGCATTACTTTATTTGCCATTTGCCTCTCGTTTTCCTCTCCCCCACTTCACCCTTGCCGTTTTATTCGCCCTCTATTTCCCAATCTCCTCCTCTTTTTCCCTTTGCCTTTTTCCTCGTCCGTTTGTTTGCTCGTGTGTTAGTTCGCTTGTTTGCCGTTATGTCGAATTCCTTATCCGCTCCTATGTCTCCCGAGTTTGAAGTTCTTCACTTCAAGCAAAGGCAAGGAGAAAACTTAAAAGATGCTTGGTATAGGATGATGGAATCTTATCGTAAGTGCACCCTAGAGGTGAACTTTAGAATTCTTCTTTGCAATTTTTATGTTGGGTTAAACATGACGCATAGACAACTCTTGGATTGCATTGCCAAGGGAAATTTCATTAATATTGATCCCAGTATTGCGCATGAGATTATAGAGGGAATAGTGGGAACACTACCCCAAAAGGGAGGATCTCATCCTACCTAGGAAGAAACCCAAGTGTTTGAGAAGATTTGCGAAGTAACAAAGATTTTACAAAAGTCTCTTGAGCCTCTTAAAAATATTAGCGGAAATGTTAACCGTATGAATATGTTGATTACTCTTTGCAATAAACGGTTGGATTCTTTATATCTAAAAATTTCTGAGTATGACGGGAAGAGGGAAGAACCCCCCGGATTTGAGCATGACTCCGCTAAAAAATTGAAAATCAAAGATGGCAATACCTAGATATATCCTTGCTTTTATGCCTAGCTAGGGGCGTTAAACGATAGCGCTTGTTGGGAGGCAACCCAATTTTATTTTGTGTTTTTTGTTTTTGGTTCTGTTTAGGAATAAATAATCCATCTAGCCTCTGTTTAGATGTGGTTTTATCTTTTAATTAGTGTTTGTGCCAAGTTGAACTTATTGGATCTTCTTGGATGATAGTTATTTGATCTTGCTGTAATTTCCAGAATCTTTGTGCTCAGTGCCCGAATTGTTAAAAATCATCAGAACCTGATAAAATACTGATTCCAATTGCTGCTGATCAATAAAAACTTTTTCCAGGTCGTCTAATTTTGGTAGAATTGTTTGGATTCCAGAAGTTTGCGTTAGTTACATATTACTACAGACTGTTCTGTTTTTGACAGATTCTGGTTTGCGTGTGTTGTTTGCTTATTTTGATGAATCTATGGTTAGTAAAATAGTTTATAATCCATAGAGAAGTTGGAATACAGTAGGTTTAACACCAATATAAATAAATAATGAGTTCATTACAGTACCTTAAAGTAGTCTTTTGTTTTCTTTCTCTAACGGAGCTCGCGAGATTTCAATTGAATTTTGTGTTGTGAAGTTTTCAAGTTTTGGGTGAATTCTTTTGATGGATTATGGAACAAGGAGTGGCAAGAGCCTAAGCTTGGGGATGCCCATGGCACCCCCAAGATAATCCAAGGACACCAAAAAGTCAAAGCTTGGGGATGCCCCGGAAGGCATCCCCTCTTTCGTCCACTTCCATCGATAATTTACTTGGAGCTATATTTTTATTCACCAACATGATATGTGTTTTGCTTGGAGCGTCTTGTATTATTTGAGTCTTTTGCTTGCTAGTTTACCACAATCATCCTTGCTGTAAACACCTTTTGAGAGAGCCATATATGAACTGAAATTTGATAGAATACTCTATGTGCTTCACTTATATCTTTTGATCTTCATAATTTGCTCATAGTGCTTAACTTATATCTTTTTGAGCGTGATAATTTTTGCTCTAGTGCTTCACTTAGATCTTTTAGAGCACGGTGGTGGATTTGTTTTAAATAAACTTGATCTCTCATGCTTCACTTAGATTATTTTGAGAGTCGTTAATAGCATGGTAATTTGCTTAATGTTAATATACTTGGTGTTCAAGATATGTGAAACTTTCTTTTGAGTGTGTTGAATACTAAGATAAGTTTGATGCTTGATAATTGTTTTGAGATATGAAGGTGATAATATCAAAGTCATGCTAGTTGAGTAGTTGTGAATTTGAGAAATGCTTGTGTTGAAGTTTGTAAGTCCCGTAGCATGCACGTATGGTTAAAGTTGTGTAACAAATTTGAAGCATGAAGTGTACCTGGCTTGTGCATCCTTATGAGTGGCGGCCAGGGACGAGCGATGGTCTTTTCCTACCAATATATCCCCCTAGGAGCATGCGTGTAGTACTTGATTTTTGATGACTTCTAAATTTTTGCAATAAGTATATGAGTTCTTTTGACTAATGTTGAGTCCATGGATTATACGCACTCTTACCTTTCCGTCATTGCTAGCCTCTTCGGTACCGTGCATTGCCCTTTCTCACATTGAGAGTTGGCGCAAACTTCACCGGTGCATCCAAACCCTGTGATATGATACGCTCTATCACACATAAACCTCCTTATATCTTCCTCAAAACAGCCACCATACCTACCTATTATGGCATTTCCATAGCCATTCCGAGATATATTTCCATGCAACTTCCACCATTATCATCATGACATACTTTACTTTTGTCATATTGCCATTGCATGATCATGTAGTTGACATCGTACTTGTGGCAAAGCCACCATGCATTATTTTTCATTCATGTCACTCTTGATTCATTGCACCATCCCGGTACACCGCCGGAGGCATTCATATAGAGTCATATCTTGTTCTAGTTTCGAGTTGTAATCCTTATGTTGTAATCAATAGAAGTGTGATGATCATCATTATTAGAGCATTGCCCAAATATAAAAAAAAAGAAAGGCCAAAAAAAAGAAAGGCCAAAAAAAAGGGCAATGCTACTATCTCTTTTTCCACACTCGTGCTTCAAAGTAGCACCATGTTCTTCATGTAGTGAGTCTCATATATTGTGCTTCAAAGTAGCACCTTGTTCTTCATGCAGCGAGTCTCATATATTGTGCTTTAAAATAGCACCTCGTTCTTCATGTAGTGAGTCTCATATATTGTGCTTCAAAGTAGCACCATGTTTTTCATATAGTGAGTTTCATAAGTTGTCCTTTTTCATACTAGTGGGAATTTTTCATTATAGAACTTGGCTTGCATATTCCTACGATGGGCTTCCTCAAATGCCCTGGGTCTTCATGAGCAAGCAAGTTGGATGCACACCCACTAGTTTTTTTTTGTTGAGCATTCATAGCTCTAGTGCATCCGTTGCATGGCAATCCCTACTCCTCATGTTGACATGAACTGATGGGCATCTCCATAGCCCGTTGATTATCCTCGTCAATGTGAGACTTTCTCCTTTTTTGTCTTCTCCACACAATCCCCATCATCATACTCTATTCCACCCATAGTGCTATATCCATGGCTCACGCTCATGTATTGCGTGAAGGTTGAAAAAGTTTGAGATTATTTAAGTATGAAACATTTGCTTGGCTTGTCATCGGGGGTATAGAAGTTGGGAACATCTTTGTGTAACGAAAATGAAGCATAGCCTAACTATATGATTATGTAGGGATGAACTTTCTTTGGCCATGTTATTTTGAGATGACATAATTATTTTGATTAGTATGCTTGAAGTATTACTATTTTTATGTCAATAGGAACTTTTGTCTTGAATCTTTCGGATCTGAATATTCATATCACAATTAATAAGATTTACATTGAAATTATGCCAAAGTATCACTCCGCATCAAAAATTCTTTTTTATCATTTACCTACTCGAGGATGAGCAGGAATTAAGCTTGGGGATGCCTGATACGTCTCCAACGTATCTATAATTTTTGATTGTTCCATGCTACTTTATCTATTGTTTTGGACTATAATGGGCTTTATTTTCTACTTTTATATTACTTTTGGGACTAACCTATTAACCGGAGGCCCAGCCCAGAATTGCTGTTTTTTGCCTATTTCAGTGTTTTGAAGAAACGGAATATCAAACGGAGTCCAAACGGAATGAAACCTTCGGGAACGTGATTTTGTCACCGAACGTGATCCAGGAGACTTGGACCCTACTCCAAGAAGTGCCAAAGGCGGTCACGAGGGTGGGGGCGCGCTCTCCCCCCCCCCCTAGGCGCGCCCCCTGCCTCGTGGGCCCCCTGACGCTCCATCTACGTACTCCTTCCTCCTATATATACCTACGTACCCCCAACAGATCGGGGACGGAGCCAAAAACCTAATTCCACCGCCGTACCTTCCTGTATCCACGAGATCCCATCTTGGGGCCTGTTAGGAGCTCACGAGGGGGCATCCACCACGGAGGGCTTCTCCATCAACACCATAGCCCCTCCGATGAAGTGTGAGTAGTTTACTTCAGACCTTCGGGTCCATAGCTAGTAGCTAGATGGCTTCTTCTCTCTTTTCGGATCTCAATACAATGTTCTCCCCCTCTCTCGTGGAGATCTATTCGATGTAATCTTCTTTTTGCGGTGTCTTTGTTGAGACCGATGAATTGTGGGTTTATGATCCAACTTATCTATGGAAAATATTTCTTCTCTGAATTCTTTTATGTATGATTGAGTTATCTTTGCAAGTCTCTTCGAATTATCCGTTTGGTTTGGCCAACTAGATTGGTAGTTCTTGCAATGGGAGTAGTGCTTAGCTTTGGGTTCAATCTTGCGGTGTCCTTACCTAGTGACAGAAAGGGTTGCAAGGCACGTATTGTATTGTTGCCATCGAGGATAACAAGATGGGATATTTATCATATTGCATGAATTTATTCCTCTACATCATGTCATCTTGCTTAAGGCGTTACTCTGTTTTTAACTTAATACTCTAGATGCATGCTGGACAGCGGTCGATGAGTGGAGTAATAGTAGTAGATGCAGAATCGTTTCGGTCTACTTGTCACGGACGTGATGCCTATATACATGATCATTGCCTGGATAACCTCATAACTATGCTCAATTCTGTCAATTGCTCAACAATAATTTGTTCACCCACCGTAGAATATCTATGCTCTTGAGAGAAGCCACTAGTGAAATCTATGGCCCTCGGGTCTATTCTCATCATATCAATCTCCATCACTTTATTTATTTGCTTTGCTTTTACTTTTTACTTTGCATCTTTATACCAAAAATACCAAAAATATTATCTCTATCAGATCTCACCCTCGTAAGTGACCGTGAAGGGATTGACAACCCCTAAGCGTTGGTTGCGAGTAGCTATTGTTTTGTGCAGGTACGAGGGACTTGCGCGTGGTCTCCTACTGGATTGATACCTTGGTTCTCAAAAACTGAGGGAAATACTTACGCTACTTTGCTGCATCATCCTCTCCTCTTCGGGAAAATCCAACGCAGTTCTCAAGAGGTAGTAAGCGCGGCCGCAATTTGCGACCGGGCGGCAAAGGCAGCCCAAACGGCCGCTGTTGCTTCTCATGTGGCGGCAGCAACATCTGCCTCAGGGATAGCAACTGACGAGAGCGGCACAGCAGCTGTCCGTTCCGCAGCGACAGCCTTAACCCTGTTGGAGGCCGCCCACGACCATGTCGAGGCCGCCCACGCCCAGCTCCTGGCGGTCAGCGCACAAATCGAAAGAAGCTTCTCCAACAACGGTCGGCAACCCACGGCCGAAGAGTTGGTAATCGCCGAGAGTGTTCGAGCAGCTGTCCGTTCCTCTGCCGCATACCTTGCAACGACGGAGCCCGTCCAACCCAGATCGCGTCTGCCCATGCCCAGCTCGTGGCGGCCTTTTCCAAAGAGATGGCGTACGCGGATGGTGAGATGCTTGCTGAGTATGGTGTGATGGATGCCATGGAGCCCCTTCCCCAGGAGACCGTCGGGCGCGAGCTAGACATGGAGGCGGCGGCGGAGATCGACGAGCACCAGCCGTAGTAGTACTCTATGTTTTGTTTAATTAAGAGCGCCGGTCTTTAATTTGTTAGAGTAATGTTTAGGTCAGCTAGCTCTGTTTAATTGCTGAACTTGCTCGATTAAGAAGTGTGGGTGTGATGTAGTCTCCTTTGTGTACCCAAATTATGCAATGACGTGGATGACCACTGTAACCATGGAAATTCGAACCAAAACTTTTGACGTTCAAACTCATCACACATGGGTTAAGCTATTTGAATCGTTTGTGATGTCCACATATCGTACACAGTTCTGAATAAGGGACCGTGTCTGATGACACTTTGTGCGCCAGTTTTTTGGCTGAAGCGATTCCAAATTTTTGGCTTCCGCGGAAATATCTACCTCCTCGCCCCCTCCCCCTTACCAAAAGCCACATTTCCCCTCTTTCCGCCTTCCTTTCCAAGTTGAAACCTTCATTCCTTGCTTGCAGCGCCGCCGCCTCCTCGCCGATGACCCTCCTTCACGCTGCTCGGCCTCCTCTATCTAGGCAGGTAATCCACACCTGACCCCCATCCTCCTCCTTCTTCCACATCCCACATGCCTCGACCGCCGGCGCGAACGCGACACCTTCCACCCAAATCACCGACCCCTCCACCAAATAAGCACCGGCCTAAGCCATGGTGCACGCAATATAGCCAGGACCTCAAGGAGCATTTGGCAGCGGAGAAGAAAATCGCGGCCACACGCGCGGATGAGATCGCGATGGCTGCCATTCGTGCTGACCCCCAGATCTTGGAGGGGCACCTTGCCAATTGCTAGCTACGCCGGTTAAGCATGCTCGGTTTACCCGTTGCGTGTGCTGCTCCTGACTTTCCTTCACAAAATCTAGTGAATTGTGCTATCTAATTTCACCATGCAATTTGTTGCTCTAGTGTATATGTTTTATATGTCGTGCAGTGTGGTGCTCACTTATTAACTGTTTTGTTAATTAGTTGTCATCTTCAGTTAACTGTTTGGTTCAATTCTGCAAATGTGATGTTCAATTCTTCAGGCTGCAAATTTGTATTGTCTTCCATGTGAGAAATAAATCAAATTTATCTTTACAAAATTGTGGGTGCATTTTGTTATTGTATACCATGTGAGGAATAAATTGAATTTGGCTGTAGTAAATACATGAGAAACAAATACAATTGCTACAATTGGCTGTAGTTAACTGTTTGGTTAATTCTCTAATCTTCTATTAGGAGTATGTTATATTGTGCAATGTGGTGCTCAGTTAATGTTTGGTTCATTTGTTGTGGTGTTTAGTTAACTGCTTGGTTCGATGTTATATTGGCAATGTGGTGCTCAGTTAATGTTTGGTTCATTTGTTGTGGTGTTTAGTTAACTGCTTGGTTCAATTCTGTAATGCGATATCCAATTGTCATGGGTAGAATTTTGTATTGTTGTGCATGTGTCGAATTTGGCTGCACTTAATACATGAGAAACGTATACAAGTGCTATATTTCCTACTTCTTAATCATGCTTGGTTTGGGTAAATGGGTTTTCCATGTGGCTTCAATTAATCTGATGAATCTGCAATGTGCTTATTTTTCATCAACATATTTTACTGATAACATGTGAACCCTTACTTAACCTGATGACTAACTACCTTATATGTGTTGCAGGGAAACAATGGGAAGCACTAAGGTTTACAATCGAGGTTAGCACGTGCATGATCCGTTGTCTAATAGCACATTATTGTGCAATTGCAGGAACCATTATAACATTTTGGTTTTTAACAATTTGGTCTTGCACATGTAGGTCCTGCTGTCAAAGGTTTTGACCCACTGTTCGACCCTTTTTGCATATGAGGAAATGAGTTGTCCATGAATATCAATCAAATCAAGAAACTCAAAAAGATTGTTAGGATAAAGAAATTAGCGACAAAAAACAACAAGATCTTTGTCTGCACAATGAAGAAGACATCAGTTCACCACAAGATGGTAGTAACTATTATACCTTGCCCTTTTTTATTCCTTTGACCAATTTCCAATATAGAGAAAATATTTATGCACATCCTTGTTTTCAGGCCTTTCCAAAGCAGTTCATTGATGATTACCTCTCAAAACACCTCTATGGTCAGGAGGCGAGGAAGGTTTTCATACAACACGCACGGTTCAATATTGAAGTGTTCCTGAAGAGGTCGAAGGACGGACGG
Source organism: Aegilops longissima (assembly GCA_021605205.1). Classification (NCBI taxonomy): domain Eukaryota; kingdom Viridiplantae; phylum Streptophyta; class Magnoliopsida; order Poales; family Poaceae; genus Aegilops; species Aegilops longissima. The sequence goes on along the minus strand of CM038678.1, from coordinate 59,389,730 downwards.
TCAATCATCCACAAGCACTGGCCTAAAGTTGCAAAGACCTTCAACATGAATGAAGGCTCAATATTCGCCTTCCGCTTCAGCAGTTTTCCAGATGAGATGCGTCTATCTATATACCGTCTATGATGCTAATTTTGAAAGGTTCTACATGTTGCATGTGGAACTTGCTGCTGGTGCAGTTCTGAAATGGGGTAGCTGAGTGCTGAAGCTATATCGTGTTGTACTATGATGTATTTCAATTATGAAATTCTGCTTCCTTAATATGGAAATGAAATATATTATGTGCTTAATATGAATGTCAATTAGATTAATAAATGGAGTATTAATAATAGGGCAATTAGCCTGCTAATCGGGTTTTGATATTGCAAACGGTTGTTGAAAAAAATATCGTGGGCGATGACCTCAGGCAACGCACATAGTTTCTAGGAATAAACCGTGTTGGATCAATGAATAATCACACATGACTTTCTCTTAAAAACTGTTTTCGTTAGGCCACTTTGCGCAAACGTTTACCACATAAAAACTGTGTGTCATGGACAGCCTTTGCCATACAGTTTCTTCTACGAACCGTGTGTGCTACATTCAATAACGCAAATGATTTAACGGGAAAAATTGTGTGTGATGTACCTGTGAACAGAAACATTTTCCTGGGAGCGACTGTGTGGGATGTGCATATGAACGGAAACGTTTAGCGGGGACAGACTGTGTGGAATGTACTTGCGATCGGAAACAATTTCGTCGTATAATTGTATTTTTTAGCTCTACTGTACGTATTTTCATATTTGAGTGCTCGCTGGTCGCACACGACCTTATTTTGCCGAACGTGTGTGCCAGGAGGGCATATCCCCGACGGTTTCTAGGTTGTGTGGGGAGGACCCCCCCCCCCCCCCTTATCGCCCACACTCACTTGGCCACGGTTCCAAATGCCGTCGCGGAAAGGGGTAAAAAACCGTTTGTTTAGGACCGTCGTGCACCAGTGATTGCTTGACTTTATCCCGCTACATCATGTCATCTTATTTAATGCATTACTCTGTTCTATGAACTTAATACTCTAGATGCAGGCAGGAGTCGGTCGATGTATGGAGTAATGGTAGTAGATGCAGGCAGGAGCCGGTCTACTTTACACGGACGTGATGCCTATATTCATGATCATTGCCTTAGATATCGTCATAACTTTGCGCTTTTCTATCAATTGCTAGGCAGTAATTTGTTCACCCACCGTAATATTTTCTATCTTGAGAGAAGCCTCTAGTGACACCTATGGCCCCCGGGTCTATTTTCCATCATAATAGTTTTCGATTTACTTCCTTTGCAATCTTTTACTTTCCGATCTATAAACCAAAAATATTACTTTACCGTTTATCTATCTCTATCAGATCTCACTTTTGCAAATAACCGTGAAGGGATTGACAACCCCTTTATCACATTGGGTGCAAGTTGTTGATTGTTTGTGCAGGTATTCAGTGACTTGTGCGGTGTCTCCTACTGGATTGATACCTTGGTTCTCAAACTGAGGAAAATACTTACTCTATTTGTTACATCACCTTTTCCTCTTCAAGGGAAAAACCAACGCAAGCTCAAGAGGTAGCAGTAGGCAGGAGTCGGTCTACTTGTCTCGGACGTGATGCCAATATATATGATCATTGCCTTGAATATAATCATAAATATGTGTTTTTCTATCAATTTTCCAACAGTAATTTGTTCTCCCACCGTATGCTATGTGTTCGAGAGAGAAGGCTCTAGTGAAAACTATGGCCCCTGGATCTAATTTTATCATATTATAAAAACCAAAATACCTTTGCTGCAATTTATTTTACAATGTATCCATCTACCTATACAAGATTTGATCCTTGCAAGTAACGAGTTCAAGGGGATTGACAACCCTTTTGCTCGTGTTGGGTGCAAGTACTTGATTTTGTGTGTGCAGGTACTGTTCACGATGCTTTGCGTGATTCTCCTATTGGTTCGGTCATCTATTGTGTTGCATCTCCCCTCCTCTTCAGGGAAAATTCCAATGCAGCTCACAAGTAGCACTTCACTAAGGGCAACTCTAACCAATCCCCTATCAAGCACTAAGGGAGGATAAATTCGGTTATCCTCTCTTACGCCACACCTCGCCAATCCCCTAATAAACCTCATAAGGGAGGATAAATTATCCTCCACCACCGAAAAATCTCCCAATCTCCCTAAATATACTCATCACGCACTCGGCTGAGGAAAAGTGGTGCCTCCTCTCTCCTGCCTCCCCTGTCCCGCCGCAGACGCCACAACGCCCCGCCGCCGCCGCTGATGACTGGCCTTCCCGTCGGAATGGAGAGCTCGAATCATTCAGCCACCCTGTCGGCCATCGTAATCGGAAATGACCCCCGTGGCGCCGCCCGTGCCGAAGAAGAGCTTGGAGATTAAAAAAAAGGTCCACCAGGTTCAAGCTCCGGCTCCAACCGCGGCAAAGGCTGTGGAGTGGCCATCGCTTCTCCGACGATGGCCCACCGCCTTCCCGCCACTCCCGACGGTGCCAAAAGAGCTCGAAAGACGATGGCGGTGGCATCGTCCCTAGGCGAGGAGGCCGACTTCGGCGCCCCATCCACGGCCGACGGCACGTGCAGCGTCTCCGGAGACACCGACAGGCTCTGGTCCGGCGCGTCTGGCGGCGGCAGCCGGCAAGAAAGGTCGTGGCCACTAAGTGCTCTATGAAATGCCTATAAAGTAAAAAAAAACATCTTTGAAATTTCGGCCGATCGGTGACTGTTGGTAGCGGATGGTGATGTAGTTTCTTTGTTTGGTTGTCATAGTGCGGAGATGAACATGGCCGAATTCTTAGCATCTTTGGAGTCATCGGCCACGATGGGACTTGATTAGCTCAACTACGACTCCATTTGGCTCCATTTGGCATCATTTGTAGGTGTCCCAAGACATGGAGCAAGAGGAGCTAGCGGAATAAGAGGAGGTGGCCGAGGAAGAGGAGGAGGCCAATGAGGAGGTGGGCTATGAAGAGGAGGTTGTGGAGGTGACCGAAGCAAGCATGCGGTCGTCAAGGTCACACACCGCCAACTACAATGGAAAAGAAGATGTTGCTCTTTGCGATGCTTGGATGAACATATCCATGAATGCAATGATTAGAACGGATCAAACCAAGACTATGCTTTGTTAGAGAATTGTGGACTACTATAACAACTCCGTGGAGGTGATATCAAGCCGGACGCAAGGTTCTCTTGGACATCGTTGGAGCACCATTCATAACCAATGCAACCTATTGTCCGGATGCATCAACCAAGTGAATCATGCACCACCGAGCAGTGTCCAAGTGGCGGAGTATGGCCCCTACATCCAAGAACTATTCAAGCATAGGAACACCAAGTTCGGTCACAAGCCCTTCATGTTGCAGCATTGCTACAAAGTGTTATGCAAGAACGAGAAATGGATCCAAAGAATTGCGGAGACCACTCCAAAATATCAAGGTTGAGCATATCCGTCAATGACGACGAGGAGGTTGATGCGGCTAGAATAAAAAACTCTACAAAATAATTCTCCAATATTTTTAGGGAACCGGTTAGGTGCGGCCACCTATAAAGGAGAATAATTTTCCTCCACTAACTTTACTCAACCAGATACTTTACTAACTTTTAGGGGATCGGTTAGAGTTGCCCTAAGCATCCAAGACTTCCTTGCAAGGCTCGGAGATAAGTAAGCCATCATGCATTGCATGCACCTCGAGGTTGATCATCGACGTCCATTGTGAGGGTATACACCATGGCCGGTATGCCAAGCGAGAGGAGCACGGAGATGACGCAGTTGCCTACCAGGTGGTCCTTATCCCTGCTCTGTGGAACCATGACCACGAAGATGAAGACTATAAATAGTACACACGCCGTGTTGCCGAACGCCTGCACAAGTGGGAAAATAATGAACTTGTGAGGCAAAACAATGGCTAGCTGCAGGCTGATAGCTCAATGTCCGGCGTACTTACCCTGAATGCGCGGACCCATGGAGGGCTGGTTTTCTTGGGTTTCGGCACAAGGAGTGGCGCCACGGTCGAAGCATGCGGCTGCGACAGCCGTCCTTCCTCTAGCAAGCTGCAGCGCAGATCGTACGCCGGCGCAGGTTGGAGGCCGGTGGCCATCCTTTGGTCGATGGACGTGCCGGAGTATATGTGGAAAAATTATATATCTTGGTCGAACGGTTCGATCGTGACGAGTGTATATATAGGGTCCCGATAACTGCCGCATGTGTGGTATATCGGGTAGTTGTGCCACACGCCTTGTGTGGCATAGACAGGCAACCAGCCCACACACCTACGTGTGGGCAAAACAACTAATGCCCACACACATCTTTTTTTGCCTCCCGAACCCTCTCACACGCGTGCGTGTGGGCGAAGTTGATAACGCCCACACGCCCGTATGTCAGGCCTCGTACCCTCCTGGTCCCGCACGCGACGCGTGACGCCCACCGCGCGCCCGCAGTTGCCATGGTCCAGACCCTCGTCCAGGTTCGTTTAACTACAGTTGCCATGTCGCTGAACTACGGTTGCCATGTCGGACAACTGCAGTTGCCATGGTTGCTCAACTGCAGTTGCCATATATGGTCTGATCTATTGTAGTTGACATGATTTCATAACTTTAGGAGTTGCCACATACTAACATTAGGCAGTTGAGAGAGTTGCCATGTGCTCACAAGCATGCTAGGGCAGTTGCCATGTAAAGAGGAAGAGTTGCCATCTGCTAACGTGCACGTTAGGGCAGTTGCCATGTACGTGCACGTTGGGGCAGTTGCCATGTACCATGCAAAAACACATGGCAACTCGGTAAAAGAGAGTTGCCATCTGCTTACGTGCACACTAGGCAGTTGCCGTGTACCCTGCAAAAACACATGGCAACTCGGGTAAAAAAAGAGAGTTGCAACCTGCTTATAAAGCACACTAGGGGCAGTTGCCATGTGCGCTGCAAAAACACATGGCAACTAGCAGCTGGGGTGTGGGAGAGGAGACGGGCGTGTGGGCGAGATGGCAAATGCCCACACACCAGCCCTTGTGCGTGACTGAAAACTGGTGTGTGGGTGAACTGCTAAACGCCCACACACCGGCCCCTCCGTGTGGTAAAACGGATGTGTGGGTGAACTATGTCACACACCACACGCGCCTACGTGGCACAAAAAATCAGCCAGATTGTGCCAAGATTCGTACATATAGTACTGGACGGTGATGGATGCGTGTGGTCGAGATGGTCAACGCCACACAACATTGCCGTATAGGTGGACTATATAAATATTTAACGTTGGCGCCCGATCTTAAGGAATCGTAAAGGGAGCAGCCGAGTAGGGAGCGGACTCCAGCCGGCCTTCTCCGTACACCTATAGATAATCAGGGTTGGGAATTGGTACTATATTTTTTTTTACTTATTTCAGTCCATATGTAATTTATATACTGTAAATATTTAAAATATCTTATAATCCAAAACAGAGGTTAGTACTCTACTTGCTTACGAAGAGGACTCCGATCCGATCAGGTACCGCGTACCTGCGTACGTGCTACCGGTGGCGTACGTGTGCTAAAGGCGTATGCAGCCGTCACCACTCCCTTACCCAAGCCAACTTGAACTGGTTGATGACAGCCAACCGACGCATCACTATTGTCGCTTCCCTATCAGAGCCGGCTTGACCTTGTTGATGACAGTCAACCAATGCATCACTGTCGGTGTTCCCCTATCTGAGTCGGCTTGACCTTGTCGATGACAGCCGACCAACGTGCCACTATCGGCGCTTCCCTATCTGAGCCGGCTTGAGCTTGTCGATGACAGCCGACCGATGCGCGACTGACAGCCCTCCCCTACCTCAGCCGGCTTGACCTTGTCGATGACAGCGGGCTGACCATTGTCAGCGCTCCCCTACCTGAGTCGGCTTGACCTTGTCTATGACAACCGGTCGACGCACCGCTACCAATGCTCCCCTACCTTAGTTGGCTTGACCTTGTCCATGATAATCGGTCGACGCGCCGCTGTCGCCGCTTCCCTACCGGAGCCAGCTTGACCTTGTCGATAACAGCCGGTAAGTCTTTGTGTACGTGCCCCTAAAGACCAACGCCCTGGAGCCGTACTTGTCGTCGTTGAACCCTTGCATAGATCTAAAGTATCTGGCACCAAATCTCGTCACATGACGAGAAACTCTATCCTCACTGCCCAAGGAGACGGCAGGAATCTATGTCGGAGCTATGTCCAGATGGACAAACTCAAGGAGGATCGGAGCCCGGAAGACAAACTTGAAGAAGAAGCACTGCCATCCGCCAGAGCGTCGCACCTGTGAGGACTAAAAACCCTAACTTAAACTACTAACTAGAGCAAAGTTACCGGAATTTCCCTCCCCACCAACGGGCGCCGGAGCGGTAGGCAAAGGGGAGGGGGGGACGCACGGGCTTGCTGATAAATTCTGGAGGGGAGAGTTTACCCTAGCCGCCTAGGTTTCCAGGAGAGAAAAAAAATCAAAGATCTGGTCGGTTAAAAGGTTGTGTTTGGATTAGAAGTTAGAACCAAAGCGTATGGTGCCTAATTTTTTGGGTATGACCAAAAAACATTGGCCTTTGTTCGGAATAAAGACCGAGGGTATGTTTGGTATCTTTCTTGCCTATTAAATACTCGCTCCGTTCACAGATATAAGATATTCTAACTTTTTTGTGAATCAGATGTATATAGACACGTCTTAATATTTGTTCACATAATTCAGTTCGTATATAGTTTATATTAAATTATTCAAAATATTTTATATTTGTGAATGCAGGTAGTAGTTGGCTAGCTAAAAATTTGGTGAAGGTTTTGCTTGCCGGTGAACATTGGGCAAAAAATGAACTAAGAATGGCAAAGAAACATTGGCACGCCAAAAAAAATGGTAGCTATCCATCGCAAGAAATGAACTAAGAATGGCAAAGAAACATTGGCACGTCAAAAAATTCGTAGCTATCAAAGCAAGGACCCAAGTTTTTATCATGACGTGGGTTTTGGCAAACCCCCCCAACTTTTTACCATGCCAATGCTCCTTCAGCAACTATAGTTTATTTTATTTTTCTACTGTACCAATGCAAAACCAATTTCATGCAACATATGGTGAAAATCGTACTCCCAAGTACCAACATCACACTGAGTGACCGAGATGTAAAATAAGGTGTAGCATATTATACATGTACACGTATTTGTATACGTATGTAATTGTATTCTGATCATCTATATATTGAGACGTGAGGCTGAATGTTAGCCACCCACGCAAAACCCTAAACCCTGTGTCTCAACTTGGTATCAGCTAGGTCAGGCCGCTGCCGCAAGTCCCTCACGCCACCGCTGAAGGAAATATGCCCTAGAGGCAATAATAAAGTTATTATTTATTTCCTTATATCATGATAAATGTTTATTATTCATGCTAGAATTGTATTAACCGGAAACATAATACATGTGTGAATATATAGACAAACAGTAAGTCACTAGTATGCCTCTACTTGACTAGCTTGTTAATCAAAGATGGTTATGTTTCCTAACCATGAACAAGGAGTTGTTATTTGATTAACAAGGTCACATCATTAGTTGAATGATCTGATTGACATGACCCATTCCGTTAGCTTAGCACACGATCGCTTAGTATGTTGCTATTGCTTCCTTCATGACTTATACATGTTCCTATGACTATGAGATTATGCAACTCCGTTTACGGAGGAACACTTTGGTACTACCAAACGCCACAACGTAATCTGGGTGATTATAAAGGAGTACTACAGGTGTCTCCAAAGGCAGATGTTGGGTTGGCGATTTCGAGATTAGGATTTGTCACTCCGAATGTCGGAGAGGTATCTCTGGGCCCTCTCGGTAATGCACATCACTTAAGCCTTGCAAGCATTGCAACTAATGAGTTAGTTGCGAGATGATGTATTACGGAACGAGTAAAGAGACTTGCGGTGACGAGATTGAACTAGGTATTGGATACCGACGATCGAATCTCGGGCAAGTAACATACCGATGACAAAGGAACAACGATGTTGTTATGCGGTTTGACCGATAAAGATCTTCAGAGAATATGTAGGAGCCAATATGGGCATCCAGGTTCCGCTATTGGTTATTGACCGAGAATGGTTCTAGGTCATGTCTACATAGTTCTCGAACCGTAGGGTCCGCACGCTTAAGGTTTCGATGATGTTATATTATGAGTTTATGAGTTTTGATGTACCGAAGGAGTTCGGAGTCCCGGATGAGATCGGGGACATGACGAGGAGTCTCGAAATGGTCGAGACGTAAAGATCGATATATTGGACGACTATATTCGGAGTTTGGAAAGGTTCCAAATGATTCGGGTATTTTTCGGAGTACCGGAGAGTTACGGGAATTCGCCGGGGAGAAGTATTGGGCCTTATGGGCCATACGGGAAAGAGAGAGGGGCTGCCCTAGGCAGGCCGCGGCTTCTTTGCCCTAGTCCGAATTGGACTAGGGGGAGGGGCCGCACCCCCTCCTTCCTTCCCTTCTCCCTCCCCTTTCCTAGTCTCCTACTCCTAATACATGGAAGGTCTCCTAGTTGGACTAGGAAAAGGGGAATCCTACTCCCGGTGGGAGTAGGACTCCCCAGGGCCCGCCATAGTAGAGGGCCGGCCCTCCTCTCCTCCACTCCTTTATATACGGGCGGGGGCACCCCATGAACACACAAGTTGATCTACGGATCGTTCCTTAGCCGTGTCGGTGCCCCCTCCACCATATTCCACCTCGGTCATATTGTAGCGGTGCTTAGGCGAAGCCCTGCGACGGTAGAACATCAAGATCGTCACCACGCCGTCTTGACGGAACTCCTTCCCGACGCTTTGCTGGATCGGAGCTCGGGGATCGTCATCGAGCTGAACGTGTGCCAAGAACTCGGAGGTGCCGGAGTAACGGTGCTTGGATCGGTCGGATCGTGAAGACGTACGACTACATCAACCGCGTTAATATAACGCTTCCGCTTTCGGTCTACGAGGGTACGTGGACGGACACTCTCCTCTCGTTGCTATGCCATCACCATGGTCTTGCGTGATCGTAGGAAAATTTTTGAAATTACTACGTTACCCAACAGTGGCATCCGAGCCTGGTTTTATGCGTTGATGTCATATGCACGAGTAGAACACAAGTGAGTTGTGGGCGATACAAGTCATACTACCTACCAGCATGTCATACTTTGGTTCAGCGGTATTGTGAGATGAAGCGGCCCGGACCGACATTACGCGTACGCTTACGCGAGACTGGTTTCACCGCTGTGAGCACTCGTTGCTTAAAGGTGGTGGCGGGTGTCTGTCTCTCTCACTTTAGTTGAACCGAGTGTGCATACGCCCGTCCTTGAGAAGGTTAAAACGGAGTCTATTTGAAAGTATCGTTGTGGTTTTGATGCGTAGGTAAGAACGGTTCTTGCTCAGCCCGTAGCAGCCACGTAAAACTTGCAACAACAAAGTAGAGGACGTCTAACTTGTTTTTGCAGGGCATGTTGTGATGTGATATGGTCAAGACGTGATGCTATATTTTATTGTATGAGATGATCATGTTTTGTAACCGAGTTATCGGCAATGGCAGGAGCCATATGGTTGTCGCTTTATTGTATGAAATGCAACGCCATGTAATTGCTTTACTTTATCACTAAGCGGTAGCGATAGTCGAGAAGCAATAGTTGGCGAGACGACAACGATGCTACGATGGAGATCAAGGTGTCGCGCCGGTGACGATGGTGATCATGGCGATTTTCGGAGATGGAGATCACAAGCACAAGATGATGATGGCCATATCATATCACTTATATTGATTGCATGTGATGTTTATCCTTTATGCATCTTATCTTGCTTTGATTGACGGTAGCATTATAAGATGATCTCTCACTAAAATTATCAAGTAGTGTTCTCCTGAGTATGCACCGTTGCCAAAGTTAAATCGTGCGAGACACCACGTGATGATCGGGTGTGATAAGCTCTACGTCCATCTACAACGGGTGCAAGCCAGTTTTTGCACACGCAGAATAGTCAGGTTATACTTGACGAGCCTAGCATATACAGATATGGCCTCGAACACGGAGACCGAAAGGTCGAACGTGAATCATATAGCAGATATGATCAACATAAGATGTTCACCATTGAAAACTACTCCATCTCACGTGATGATCGGTTATGGTTTAGTTGATTTGGATCACGTGATCACTTAGATAACTAGAGAGATGTCTGTCTAAGTGGGAGTTCTTTAATAATATGATTAATTGAACTTAAATTTATCATGAACTTAGTACCTGATAGTATTTTGCTTGTCTATGTTTACTGTAGATAGATGGCTCGTGCTGTTGTTCCGTTGAATTTTAATGCGTTCCTTGAGAAAGCAAAGTTGAAAGATGATGGTAGCAATTACACGGACTGGGTCCGTAACCTGAGGATAATCCTCATTGCTGCACAGAAAAGTTACGTCCTGGAAGCACCGCTGGGTGACAGGCCTGCTGCAGATGCTGAGCCAGAAGTTGTGAACGTCTGGCAAAGCAGAGCTGATGACTACTCTATAGTTCAGTGTGCCATGCTTTACGGCTTAGAACCGGGTCTTCAACGACGTTTTGAACGTCATGGAGCATATGAGATGTTCCAGGAGTTGAAGTTGATATTTCAACAGAATGCCCGGATTGAGAGATATGAAGTCTCCAATAAGTTCTATAGCTGCAAGATGGAGGAGAATAGTTCTGTCAGTGAGCACATACTCAAAATGTCTGGGTATTACAATCACTTGAATCAACTGGGAGTTAATCTTCCGGATGATTGTGTCATTGATGTAATTCTTCAATCACTGCCACCAAGCTACAAAGGCTTCGTGATGAACTATAATATGCAAGGGTTAGTAAAGACTATGCCTGAGCTCTTCGCAATGCTAAAAGCTGCGGAGGTAGAAATCAAAAAGGAGCATCAAGTGTTGATGGTCAATAAGACCACTAGTTTCAAGAAGAAAGGCAAAGGGAAGAAGAAGGAACTTCAAGAAGAACAGCAAACAAGTTGCTGATCAGAGAAGAAACCCAAGTCTGGACCTAAGCCTGAAACTGAGTGCTTCTACCGCAAGCAGACTGGTCCTTTGAAGCGGAACTGCCCCAAGTATTTGGCGGATAAGAAGGATGGCAAAGTGAACAAAGGTATATGTGATATACTTGTTATTGATGTGTACCTTACTAGAGCTCGCATAGTACCAGGTATTTGATACTGGTTACATTGCTAATATTTGCAACTCAAACAGAACTACGGATTGCTTAACACCGCAAAGGACGAGGTGACGATGCGCGTGGGAAACGGTTCCAAAGTCGATGTGATCGCAGTCGGCACGCTACCTCTACATCTACCTTCGGGATTAGTGTGGAACCTAATAAGTGTTATTTGGTGTTGAGCATAAATATGATTTGATCATGTTTATTGCAATACGGTTATTCATTTAAGTAAGAGAATAAATTGTTGTTCTGTTTACATGAATAAAACCTTATATGGTTACACACCCAATGAAAATGGTTCATTGGATCTCGATCATAATGATACACATATTCATAATATTGAAACCAAAAGATGCAAAGTTAATAATGATAGTGCAACTTATTTGTGGCACTGCCGTTTAGGTCATATTGGTGTAAAGCGCATGAAGAAAACTCCATGCTGATGGACTTTTGGAATCACTTGATTATGAATCATTTGATGCTTGCGAACCGTGCCTTTTTGGCAAGATGACTAAAAACTCCGTTCTCCGGAACAATGGAACAAGCTACTGACTTATTGGAAATAATACATACCGATGTATGCGATCCAATAAGTGTTGATGCTCGTGGCAAGTATCGTTATTTTCTGACCTTCACAAGATGATTTGAGCAGATATGGGTATATCTTCTTGATGAAACATAAGTCTGAAATAGTTGAAAAGTTCAAAGAATTTCAGAGTGAAGTAGAAAATCATCGTAACAAGAAAATAAAGTTTCTGCGATCTGATCGTGGAGATGAATATTTGAGTTACGAGTTTGGTCTTCAATTAAAACAAAGTGGAATAGTTTCACAGCTCACGCCACCTGGAACACCACAACGTTATGGTGTGTCCGAACGTCGTAAACGTACTTTATTTTGATATGGTGCGATCAATGATGTCTCTTACCGATTTACCAATATCGTTTTGGGGTTATGCATTAGAGACAGCTGCATTCACATTTAATAGGGCACCATCTAAATCCGTTGAGGCGACACCGTATGAACTATGGTTTAACAGTAAACCTAAGCTGTCGTTTCTTAAAGTTTGGAGTTGTGATGCTTATGTGAAAAAGTTTTCACCTGATAAGCTCGAACCCAAATCGGAGAAGTGCGTCTTCATAGAATACCCAAAGGCAACTATTGGGTACACCTTCTATCACAAGATCCGAAGGCAAGTTATTCATTGCTAAGATGGATCCTTTCTGGAGAAGGAGTTTCTCTCGAAAGAAGTGAGTGGGAGGAAAGTAGAACTTGATGAGGTAATTGTACCTTCTCCCTTATTGGAAAGTAGTTCATCACAGAAATCAGTTCCAGTGATTCCTACACCAATTAGTGAGGAAGTTAATGATGATGATCATGAAACTTCAGATCAAGTTGCTACCAAACCTCGTAGCTCTTCCAGAGTAAGATCCGCACTGTGAGTGGTACGGTAATCATGTTCGGAAGTCATGTTACTAGACCATGATGAACCTACGAACTATGAGGAAGCGATGATGAGCCCAGATTCGCGAAATGGCTTGAGGCCATGAAATCTGAGATAGGATCCATGTATGAGAACAAAGTATGGACTTTGATTGACTTGCTCTATGATCAGCAAGCCATGTTAAATAAATGGATCTTCAAGAGGAAGATGGACACTGATAGTAGTGTTACTATCTACAAAGCTAGACTTGTCGAAAAAGGTTTTAGACAAAGTTCAAGATGTTGAATACAATGAGATTTTCTCACTTGTATCGATGCTTAAAAGTCTGTCCGAATCATGTTAGCAATTGCCACATTTTATGAAATCTGGCAAATGGATGTCAAAACTGCATTCCTTAATGGTTTTCTTAAAGAAGAGTTGTATATGATACAACCAGAAGGTTTTGTCAATCCTAAAGGAGCTAACAAAATGTGCAAGCTCCAGCGATCCATCTATGGACTAGTGCAAGCATCTCGGAGTTGGAATAAACGCTTTGATAGTGTGATCAAAGCATATGGTTTTATACAGACTTTTGGAGAAGCCTGTATTTACAAGAAAGTGAGTGGGAGCACTACAACATTTCTGATAAGTATATGTGAATGACATATTGTTGATCGGAAATAATGTAGAATTATTCTGCAAAGCATAAAGGAGTATTTGAAAGGAGTTTTTCAAAGAAAGACCTCGGTGAAGCTGCTTACATATTGAGCATCAAGATCTATAGAGATAGATCAAGACGCTTGATAAGTTTTTCAATAAGTACATACCTTGTCAAGATTTTGAAGTAGTTCAAAATGGAACAGTCAAAGAAAAGTTCTTGCCTGTGTTACAAAGGTGTAAAATTGAGTAAGACTCAAAGCCCGACCACGGCAGAAGATAGAAAAGAGAATGAAAGTCATTCCTATGCCTCACCATAGGTTCTATAAAGTATGCTATGCTATGTACCTGACCTATTGTATACCTTGCTCTGAATTTGGCAAGGAGAACAATGGTGATCTAGGAGTAGATCATGGACATTGGTCAAGAACATCCTTAGTGAGGACTAAGGAAATATTTCTCGATTATGGAGGTGTAAAAAACCCGTCGTAAAGAGTTACATCGATGCAAACATTTTACACTGATCCGATGACTCTAAGTCTCAATCTGGATACATATTGAAAGTGGGAGCAATTAGCTAGAGTAGCTCCGTGCGAGCATTGTAGACATAGAATATTTGCAAAATAGATACGGCTCTGAATGTGACAGACCCGCTGACTAAGCTTCTCTCACGAGCAAAACATGATCATACCTTAGTACTCTTTGGGTGTTAATCACATAGTGATGTGAACTAGATTATTGACTCTAGTAAACCCTTTGGGTGTTGGTCACATGACGATGTGAACTATGGGTATTAATCACATACAGATGTGAATATTAGTGTTGAATCACATGATGATGTGAACTAGATTATTGACTCTAGTGCAAGTGGGAGACTGAAGGAAATATGCCCTAGAGGCAATAATAAAGTTATTATTTATTTCCTTATATCATGATAAATGTTTATTATTCATGCTAGAATTGTATTAACCGGAAACATAATACATGTGTGAATATATAGACAAACAGAAGTCACTAGTATGCCTCTACTTGACTAGCTTGTTAATCAAAGATGGTTATGTTTCCTAACCATGAACAAGGAGTTGTTATTTGATTAACAAGGTCACATCATTAGTTGAATGATCTGATTGACATGACCCATTCCGTTAGCTTAGCACACGATCGCTTAGTATGTTGCTATTGCTTCCTTCATGACTTATACATGTTCCTATGACTATGAGATTATGCAACTCCGTTTACGGAGGAACACTTTGGTACTACCAAACGTCACAACGTAATCGGGTGATTATAAAGGAGTACTACAGGTGTCTCCAAAGGCAGATGTTGGGTTGGCGATTTGAGATTAGGATTTGTCACTCCGAATGTCGGAGAGGTATCTCTGGGCCCTCTCGGTAATGCACATCACTTAAGCCTTGCAAGCATTGCAACTAATGAGTTAGTTGCGAGATGATGTATTACGGAACGAGTAAAGAGACTTGCGGTGACGAGATTGAACTAGGTATTGGATACCGACGATCGAATCTCGGGCAAGTAACATACCGATGACAAAGGGAACAACGATGTTGTTATGCGGTTTGACCGATAAAGATCTTCGTAGAATATGTAGGAGCCAATATGGGCATCCAGGTTCCGCTATTGGTTATTGACCGAGAATGGTTCTAGGTCATGTCTACATAGTTCTCGAACCGTAGGGTCCGCACGCTTAAGGTTTCGATGACAGTTATATTATGAGTTTATGAGTTTTGATGTACCGAAGGAGTTCGGAGTCCCGGATGAGATCGGGGACATGACGAGGAGTCTCGAAATGGTCGAGACGTAAAGATCGATATATTGGACGACTATATTCGGAGTTTGGAAAGGTTCCAAATGATTCGGGTATTTTTCGGAGTACCGGAGAGTTACGGGAATTCGCCGGGGAGAAGTATTGGGCCTTATGGGCCATACGGGAAAGAGAGAGGGGCTGCCCTAGGCAGGCGCGCCTGCCCTAGTCCGAATTGACTAGGGGAGAGGCCGCACCCCTCCTTCCTTCCCTTCTCCTCCCTTTCCTAGTCTCCTACTCCTAATACATGGAAGGTCTCCTAGTTGGACTAGGAAAAGGGGAATCCTACTCCCGGTGGGAGTAGGACTCCCCAGGGCGCGCCATAGTAGAGGGCCGGCCCTCCTCTCCTCCACTCCTTTATATACGGGGGCGGGGGGCACCCCATGAACACACAAGTTGATCTACGGATCGTTCCTTAGCCGTGTGCGGTGCCCCCCTCCACCATATTCCACCTCGGTCATATTGTAGCGGTGCTTAGGCGAAGCCTGCGACGGTAGAACATCAAGATCGTCACCACGCCGTCGTCTTGACGGAACTCCTTCCCGACGCTTTGCTGGATCGGAGCTCGGGATCGCCATCGAGCTGAACGTGTGCCAAGAACTCGGAGGTGCCGAGTAACGGTGCTTGGATCGGTCGGATCGTGAAGACGCACGACTACATCAACGCGCTAATATAACGCTTCGCTTTCGGTCTCACGAGGGTACGTGGACGGACACTCTCCCCTCTCGTTGCTATGCCATCACCATGGTCTTGCGTGATCGTAGGAAAATTTTTGAAATTACTACGTTACCCAACAACCGCCCGATCCTCTCTCCGCGTAGCCGCCGCTTCCACTTGTTGCTTCACGTACGAGATTAATCCAGCCAGAGGAATCCATCCAGCTGCTTGCTAGCTAGCTAGCTAGCTTTGCCTGTACGCTACGCCGCTTCCGATCGCTGCTCCCGCGTGTGTCATCTTCCGCGCCGCCGCCGCATCTTGCCTCAGCCGCCGCCGCGTGACGTTCTTCTCCATGCCGCCGTAGCGATGTCGTCTTCCGCCCTCTCCACCGGCCAAACTGCTGGCGCCCTTGTCTCGTCCCCCGTCGCCACGATCCCCGCCGCGCTCACCATCCCGACGATCTCCGTCCGCCTCGGTCGCCACAACTTCATGCTTTGGGGAGGCATCACCAGCACTGTCCTTGCCGGTGCCAACCTCCACGGACACCTTGATGGCACCAAGGCGGCACCGGCCAAAACACTCGTTGTCGGCATCGGCGACGCTGCTACCGCCGTCGACAACCCGGAGTACCACCAATGGTGGGTTCAAGATCAGCGCGTCAAGGGGCTCCTTCTCACCTCCATGGATGAGGATATTGCATGCCAACTCATTGGCTGCGAGTCGGCGCATGCGGTGTGGACAGCCGTCGCCGCCATGTTCGGCGCCCAGTGCCGCGCCAATGTCCGTCACATCCGGCGGCAACTTCAGTCGCTGAGGAAGGACGATCTCTCCGCCGTGCACAAGATGAAGGCGCTTGCCGACACTATGGCCACCGCCGGCTCTGTAACGCCTCGGATTCGATGCGCCAGGTGTCCGCCAGTTATTCGCCGTCGTTGCCATGTCTTTTGCTTGCGTGTTGCACTTTGCCATGTCATCATCTGCATTTTATATCATGTCGTCATGTGCATTTCATTTTGCATACGTGTTCGTCTCATGCATCCGAGCATTTTCCCCGTTGTCCGTTTTCCAATCCGGCACTCCTATGTCTCCCGGCGCCCCCTTTTGCCTCTTTTCGTGTGCGGGTGTTAAACTTTCTCGGAATGGACCGAGGTTTGTCAAGCGGCCTTCGTATAGCACTGGTAGATCGCCTGTCAAATTTCGGATCATTTGGAGGTCGTTTGATACTCCAACGGTTAACCGGGTAACCGCGAAAGCCTCTTTTGTGTGCAGCCCAACACCCCCTCCAAAGTGGCCCAAAACCCATCTAACTCCCCTCCATGCTCTCGGTCGTTCGATCACGATCGCGTGGCCGAAAACCGTGCTCCATTTGGACTCTCCTAGCTCCCTCTACCTATATAAACACCTCCCCCTCCGAAATTTGCGGTCAAATCCCCCCGAAACCCTAAAATCCCTTCTCGCGCCGCGGACGTGTCCGCCGCAGCGGACACGTCCGCCCGCTCCCCGTCAATCGCGGCCTGCCCAGGGGCCGCCGCCGCCGCGCTTGCTGCCCGCAGCGATTTCGCCTGCCCGGCGCCCGCCGCTCGGGGTCCCCGCGCCTCCGCCGCCCGGCCGCTCCCGCCGGCGACCTCGCCGTCGGCCGCCCGCCTCCGCCCGCTGATACGCGCGCGCGCCTAGCCCCGCCAGCCCCGCCGCCTCGCCGGCCGCCTCCCGCCGCCTGCGCGCCGCCGCCGCCGCCTCACCGCGCCGCCCTCGCCCGGCCGCCCGCCGGGCTTCGCCTCGCCCGCCGCCTCGCCCGCCCGAAGCTTCGCCGCGCCAGGCCGTGGATCCGGTCGGGCCGGACAGGATCCGGCCGCCTCAACCTCGCCGACGCCTCTCCCCGCCTCCTCCGGCCTCCCTCCGGTCGATCTGCGGCGAGATTCGCCGCCGCATCGAAAACCGTGCCGCGGTCAACCCGCGAGGTGAGATTTGCCTAAGTCCCCAGATTCTGTAATTTTTCATGCCATATTCATCATGCCATAACTCTCTGAATGTTGCTCCGTTTCGTGCGTGTAATATGTCAAATTGTTCGTCTCGACGAGTACATCATTTCATCTCATTGCATCATTTTCATTTGAGCTCATCTTGATGCCCGAAATTCTGTTAGAAGAGGGCTATGTGATGTTAGTTTCAGATTCTTATCAGAACATGCACTTTTGTCATTTTTGCCATGATTGATGTGTGCACCCTATGAACTTGAGTCCTACATGTGTTTTCTAATATGCCATGCCATCTTTACAGGGGTGTATGCAATGTATTTTTGTGATCTCTGTGGTGACTAGCAAAAGCATGCAAACTAGGCTTCATGATGTTGCTGATTTCAGCCCCTGTTCTGCTGATATTTTTATGCCATGTAAACTTGATGCTACCGAGAGATCCATGCTTATTTTGAGATACTTCAGTAAGGATGTTTTGAACATATGGTTTTTATCTATCCATCCGTGCCCTTTTTTGTAATTATGGAGTGTCATAGCTTGAGTCAATCGAGCTCTACTTTTGCTATAAAATGTTTCCTGGCAGGTTGTTTACATGTTATTCAATTTTGCCAAGGTTGTTTAGTTGATCCGTGTATGCTATGATGTTGTTCTTGCCATGTATAGCTTCTATGCCATGTCTTCTTACTGTGAGTTGCCTTACCATGCCATGTATTGCTCTGTAGTGAGTGGTTCAAGCTCACCAACATGCCTACTTATTGTTGTTCCTGCCATGTTTAAATCTGTAATATAACTTGCCATGTTTACATGGGTGCCATCATATCTTCTGGTCCTTTTTGGCTCATGGTCACTAAGGGACTTTTGATCTATGCTTTGAGTAGATTCATTCCATGCCTTTGTTTGCCATGATAAGTTCTTGTAGCATGTTGTTTGATAGCTCTAAACATTGCAACCTGATGTTATTTCTGCTAAAGTCTGAAACTGTTATTATTTGCAATCTTGCCATGTGTGTTTGAGCATGTTCTAGTGATTTCTGGAGATAGCTCAGTGTTCATGTTTTGTCATGCTTTACCTGTACATCATGCCCATGCCTTTTGTTATCATGTTGAGGTGCTGTAGTATAGTGTTTTGATGCTTGCAATATGCCTACTTGCTGTTATGGACAGATTATTGTTATGTCTTGTATAGAGTGTATGTGTTGAACCGTTGCTCCGTTTTGAGTGTGCTCTATATGAAACTTGCTTGATTTTGCATGTAGTTTCATATTATCATGTTGCATCCTTGTTTTGAGGTGTTTGCTTGATGTTTGTATGCATTTTGCACCAATGCCATGTTTAACCTGTTTTGCTCATATCTTCTAGGCCGTAGCTCCGAATCTAATGAACTTTATATGTAACTTGACTAGAATTTCGTGTAGATCATCTTGGTGCATCTTAACTTGCTGTTTAACAACTTGAACATAAGGTTTGTTCAGATCTGGACCAATTTCGAAATTTGCATATGAGGACTTACCGGAATTGTTATATGTTGTTCCCGGCCTCATTTAAACTTGCTTGGATGTGTTGCTCTTGTTTGCATCGTCCCTTGCCATGAGTAGCTTCATGTAGCCGTGTCATGCATCATGCTTGTTGTGCATCATGCCTTGTTCATGTGTGGTGTGTTTACTATGTTGTGTGCTTCTTCTTGTTAGTTCCTGTTTCGTTGCGATCGTGAGGATTCGTTCGTCTACGCTCGGTTCGGCTTCATCCGTTCGTCTTCTTCATGGACTCGTTCTTCTTCCTAGCGGGATTTCAGGCAAGATGACCGTCACCCTGGATCTCACTACTATCATTGCTATGCTAGTTGCTTCGTTCTATCGCTATGCTGCGCTACCTTTCACTTGCTGCTTAAGCCTCCCAAATTGCCATGAACCTCTAACCTTTTGCACCCTTCCTAGCAAACCGTTGTTTGGCTATGTTACCGCTTTGCTCAGCCCCTCTTATAGCGTTGTTAGTTGCAGGTGAAGATGAAGTTTGTTCCTTGTTGGAACATGGAGATGTTGTTCCTTGCTGGAACATGTTTACTTGTTGGGATATCACAATATCTATTGTTTAATTAATGCATCTATATACTTGGTAAAGGGTGGAAGGCTCGGCCTTATGCCTGGTGTTTTGTTCCACTCTTGCCGCCCTAGTTTCCGTCATACCGGTGTTATGTTCCCGGATTTTGCGTCCCTAACGCGGTCGGGTGATTTATGGGACCCCCTTGACAGTTCGCTTTGAATAAGACTTTTCCAGCAAGGCCCAACATTGGTTTTACCATTTGCCTCACCTATGCCCTTTTATTTCCCTTGGGTTTCCGGAGCCCGAGGGTCATCTTTATTTTAGCCCCCCGGGCCAGTTCTCCTCTGAGTGCTGGTCCAAACCGAGCGATGTCCGGTGCCCCCTGGGCAACCAGGGTCTATGCCAACCCGTCGCCTTGCTCATCCGGTGTGCCCCGAGAATGAGATATGTTCAGCTCCTATCGGGATTTGTCGGCACATTCGGGCGGCTTTGCTGGTCTTGTTTTATTGCTGTCGAAATGTCTTGTAGCCGGGATTCCGAGACTGATCGGGTCTTCCCGGGGAGAAGGAATATCCTTCGTTGATCGCGAGAGCTTATCATGGGCTAAGTTGGGACACCCCTGCAGGGTATAAACTTTCGAGAGCCGTGCCCGCGGTTATGTGGCAGATGGGAATTTGTTAATATCCGGTTGTAGTAAACTTAAAGCAAACTCTTCTAAAATACACCAACCGTGTGCGTAACCGTGAGTGTCTCTTTTCGGGGTTGATCAAGGGGAGAACACGGTTTCTGGGTTATGTTTGACGTAAGTAGGAGTTCAGGATCACTTCTTGATCATTGCTAGCTTCACGACCGTTCCGCTTGTTCTCTTCTCGCTCTTATCTGCGTATGTTAGCCACCATATATGCTTAGTCGCTGCTGCAACCTCACCACTTTACCCCTTCCTTTCCCTTTAAGCCTTGCTAGTCTTGATACCCATGGTAATGGGATTGCTGAGTCCTCGTGGCTCATAGATTACTACACCACCAGTTGCAGGTACAGGTTTGCGATGATCATGACGTGAGAGTGATGTTTGCTTGTTTTTGGAGTTCTTCTTCTGCTTCTTCTTCGATCAGGGGATAGGTTCCAGGTCGGCAGCCTGGGCTAGCAGGGTGGATGTCGTTTGAGTTTCTGTTCATGTTTCATCTGTAGTCGGATGTTGTTCTCATGTATGTTGTATTCTGGTGTCATTGTATGTATTGGATGTATCCCTACCTATTATGTAATGTTGATGTAATGATATCCACCTTGCAAAAGCGTTTCAATATGCGGGTCTATCCTTGGTGGGACCTTCGAGTTCCTTTTGGATAGGGTCGCATACTGGGCGTGACAGGCTCCCCGGTCCGCGATGATGAGCTTATCGATCACATCCTCACCGGCCTCGGCTCCGCCTACAACTCCATCGCCGCCTCCTTGGGTGTGAGTAACGCACCCATGCCCTACTCCAGCTTTTACTCATTGGTTCTATCCTTCGAGGCGCTGGCAGCACAGCAGTCTTGGTGGAGGGTGGACTTCCTCGGCTAACGCCGTGACTCTCTCTGGCCCCTCCGAACATGGCGGACGCGCTCCCTACTCGGAGCCCTACCCCTCCCAGGGTGGGGGTCGCCCGGCCGATGGCAACGGCCAGCCCGGGCAAGGCCGTCAAGGCAGCAACGGCGGCCCCAACGGTGGCCGCGACCGCAACTCCTCCTACGCCGGCAATGGTCGGCAAGGTGGCGGGGGTAACGGCGGCAACAACGGTGGTGGTGGCCGTCGCAACAACCGCTGGCGCCCCCGGTGTCAAATTTGAAAAAACTGGGGGCATGAGGCCGATGATTGCCGCAAGCGTTATGACCAAGACCACAACTCTCGCTCCGCCTCCACCAACACCGTCGACTATCCTTGGGTGCTGGACAACGGGGCTACGGATCACCTGATGAGTGATCTTGAACGCCTTCAGGTTCATGAGCGCTATGATGGCAAGGACCAGGTTCAGGTGGCCAATGGTGCAGGTTTGTCTATTTCACACATTGGTCATTCCCGTTTACCCGGTTCATCTCTCAAACTGCGCAACATCCTTCATGTTCCACACATCAGAGAGCATTTTCTTTCTGTCTATCGCCTTGTTTGTGATAATGACGTGTTTGTTGAATTTCACCGTTGTTTTTTCTTTGTTAAGGACAAAGCAACCAGGCGCGTCATTCTTCAAGGTAGCAGTCGAGGGGGGGTCTATCCGATTCCCTTTACTCGTGCTTCGTCATCTCGCCATGCTTCATCCAGTGTCCGTGTTTCGTCGTCGCGATGGCATCAACGTCTAGGTCACCCTACCAATAATGTGGTCACCCCCATTGTTCGGAGTCATGATCTTCCCTGCTCTAGTTCAAATACTTCACCATTAGTGTGTGATGCATGTCAGCGTGCTAAGAGTCATCAGCTACCGTATTCCACGTCTTATCATGTCACTACTGTACCTCTTGAATTAATACATTCAGATGTTTGGGGTCTCGCTATTGCATCTTTGGGGGGGGGGGGTACAAGTATTATGTCAGTTTTGTTGATGATTACACGTGCTTCACTTGGATTTATTTGCTTAAACATAAGTCTGATGTTGAGCAAGTCTTCTATAACTTTCAGGCTCATGTCGAACGCCTCTTGGATTGCAAAATCAAGGCTGTTCAGTCCGACTGGGGTGGTGAATACCACAAGCTCCATCGCTATTTTCAACGCACGGGCATCTCTCACCGTGTGTCGTGACCACATACATCTCAGCAGAACGGTATTGCTGAGCGCAAACACCGTCATTTGGTCGAGACCGGCCTTGCCTTACTGGCACACTCGTCTCTCCCACTCCGGTTTTGGGATGAGGCCTTTCTTACGGCGTGTTATCTCATCAACCGTATGCCCACTCCGGTTCTCAACAAAGACACGCCTCTGTTCCGCCTGTTTCATGTTCAACCCAATTATTCCTCTCTCAGGATTTTTGGGTGTGCTTGTTGGCCTAGTCTCCGCAAGTATAATGCTCACAAGCTGGAGTTCCGTTCGAAGATGTGTGTCTTCCTTGGCTATAGCCCTCTGCGTAAGGGCTATAAGTGTCTTGATCGCACCTCGGGTAGGATCTACATCTCTCGTGATGTTGTTTTTGACGAGCCAGTTTTCCCTTACTCCAGCCCGGGTGTCTCGGTTGACATTGCCTCCATTGAGCATGCTCTCACTTTTCCATCTAATGAACCGTTTTCGGATGTCCATGTGCGGAAATACGACCTGTCCTATTTGTCACCTGACTTGTTTTTCTGCAGATGCTGCTCTAATTTCTTCCCAGGAACCCGTCGCCGAACCTGTATCCATCGGCGGATCGACGTGCATGGCCCCGACGTGCATGCCACGCCTCCCGAGGCAGCCTTGTCGGCCTCGCCCACTGGCGCGTCCGCGGTCCCTTCTGCCTCACCCGCTGGCGCGACCGCGGGCACGACTGGGTTGCCCGCTGCGTCCCCCGCCTCGCCTGGGTCAGCCCAGCCCGCCTCGCCTACTTCGGTTTTCGTCGAGTCGCCAGCCGCGTCCTCTGGGCTGCCTTCTCCGCCTGGATTTCCCTCGTCGCCTGTTTCGGCCCAGTCCGACGCGTCACCCCGGCCCGTGTCGCCTGTTGCTGACGATCGTTCAGCCGCGACACCATCGGCCGGGTCTTCTTCGTCGCCGCCACCTTCTACCGGCGATGCATCTACCGGGCACACTATGGTCACCCGTCACCGCGATCATACGCGTAAGGCCAAGACATACACAGATGGTACGGTGCGGTACGACACTCGTCGGCGTGCATTCTTCGCCGCACCCACCTCTCATCGTGATGCTCTTGGTGAACCGGCTTGGCGTGCCGCCATGTCTGAGGAATTTGCTGCCCTTCGTCACACAAACACATGGGTGTTAGTGCCTCGGCCTCCTGGTGTTAATATTGTGGGTTGCAAGTGGATCTTTAAGACCAAACATCGTCCGGATGGTTCTGTTGACAAGCACATAGCTCGCCTCGTTGCTCGCGGTTTTACTCAACAACAAGGGATAGACTATGGAGATACTTTCAGCCCCGTGGTGAAGCCTACCATGGTTCGTCTGGTCCTCTCTCTCGCCGTCTCCCGCGGGTGGTGTCTTCGACAGATTGATGTGAGTAATGCTTTTCTTCACGGATTTTTGGCCGAAGATGTCTACATGCAGTAGCCCCCTGGCTTTGAGGATGCTCATCATCCCTCTCATGTCTGCAAACTCCAGAGGTCCATCTACGGGCTCAAACAGTCGCCGCGTGCCTAGTATGCTCGGTTGAGTCAGCATCTCTCACAGCTTGGCTTTGTTCATTCCAAGGCGGATGCGTCCTTGTTCATATTTTCACATGGTGCTATTCAGATCTACATGCTGGTGTATGTTGATGATATTGTGATTGCCAGTTCTACACCTCATGTGGTGGATCGCCTTGTGCAGTCCTTGTCTGCGAGTTTTCCCATCAAAGACTTGGGCAGGCTGGAGTACTTTCTTGGATTGAAAGCGTCCTTTCATTCAGGGGGCATGACATTGACATAAAAGAAGTATGCACTTGATCTTCTTCATCGCGTCAATATGGAGAACTGCAAGTCCACTTCCACTCCACTTGCTGGTGCCGGTGCCACCCAGAGCGGACGGGCCCTTGAAGGCGGGGTGCGGAGACAAGGGTGGGGGAGCCGCGCCCGCGCCCGCGCCCTTGGTAGCGGAGGGCGTGCCGCCGGGGCTCGGCGGTGGCGAGGTGGTCGGCGTCGCCGCACCGTCTCGCCGCGGAGGCATTTCGTCGAACAAGCGGCGTGCGGCGGGGACGCGCTCCGCCTCGCCGCGAGACGCCCTGCCCACAGCCGCACCGGCTCTCTCGCTTGCCTTTTCTGTTTTTGATTTGATTTGATTTGGGAGCCCCCGTGGACTGGTCATCTTGCCATCACGATCACGTTGATTTGGCTGGGTCACGATGCTCTGTGCAGAGAATGAGTGTGCCCATCTGTGTGGCATGTTTTCTCGCGTATAGGAAGCTGCCACGTGGTAATACAGATTGTTGGAGTTGTTCTGTACTAGCACTGGAATGGTTTTCTCGCGTATAGGAATCTACCGGCTAAACACCGCCCGTGCGTTGCACAGGGCAATTCTTATCGCACCGAAAGGACACACCGGCGTTCTAGTAATGAAATAGACATTTCTTTCACTAAAATGGGGATAATCATTGTTCATTTGGAGACCATATATGAGCCCATAGTTCAAACGAGATGACCATTCGGTTTTCTGTAACATGTCTCACATCTCTCTTTGATTGCAAAATTTTCAAAAAGAATTGATAGCTTAGCAAGTTAACCGCTTGATGCCTCTCACATCTCTCTAGTGAACAGACTTTTGGTTTCCTTCCTCACCAGGCGTTTTCTTCATAATCTTTGTTTTGTAAGAATATAATACAACAACATTTTTTCACAGCCTTTCCTCTATGACAGCTTGCGGAATTGAATGTGTAGTTTCTAAATATTGTGTAGGATGCTAATTCAGTCTTTAAGATGTAAACTATGAGAGAAATTTTTGTATAAGCAAGAGAAATCTTAACATAAAAAATGTATGCATGTCAAAATTAAATGTAGTGTGATTTAAAACCCTCTTAGTATGCACTAATGCATGTTGCATGCTAGAGGTGGGTGGCGACCAAGAAGACCACTCCCCAGAGTGATTCAGATGTCTGTTTTCTCGCAAAGCGGAGGCAACCCAGGGGGCTTTGTAGGCATCCGGACCGCTGCCACACACACGTCTGCCACTCCGGTCGCACCCAAAAACACTCCCACCTAAAAGAACATTTCCTCGCGAAGAGGTTGCTACGCATTCATGCCGGTTAGCGTAGCTTCAAAGCGGACGTGACTCCATGACATTGATATCGGTCGGACCGACGCAACCTGACGAGCGGGCGGAGCCGCTTCAATGCTGACACGGCGACCGAGAAGCCCACTCCAGTCGTTGCACCGCATTGAAGCCGAATTTCCATGGCTCCCCGTCCTCTTTGCTGCGGGGACGTCCACACCACCGTCTTTATCATGCCCAAGTTTCGACTCTCGGCATAGGCAGGGAGCTTGCCAAGATCGATGAGGAGTAGTCACTAAGCGACACCCCCCATCAGCACCAGGCACCGCGACCCTCCGCACGGTGTAGGAGGAAATGGGGCGGCTCCTCCCAAGCGTCAGGCGATGGCCTCGCACCGCTGGAAGGACTACTATGACAACAGCAGGAACGAGGTCACCGTCAGTTACAAGTTAGTCTAGTTATTCTTTAGTTTTTAGTTAAATGGATGAAATGTTGTCCGTTCTAAGTAAATTATGTCTGAATTTCTATGAATTTCGTCGTGTTTGATGAAATTCAATGGGTTTGTTCAACTTTGTTTTGAAATGGAGCGGGAACTTTAGGATGGTCGGCTACTGCATCACTGTCTGCGGACCAATCAGGCCTGTTCCATGGACAAATAGGTCCATTTTGAGAACTCGAGCCTGGAGGTGGGGGGTTTTTTTTTTTTTTGAGTGGAGGCGGTGGGGGTAATTGTAATCGATCAGTGCGAGAGGGCCCAATATCAATCGAGACCAGTGCGAGAGGCCCAGGGCCGAGGCCCAAAGAGAAACTATCGACGACCCAGCCCGACGGACGAAAGCACCCTGTCATGGCGCCGTCGCCGCAGCACCCGCCGCCGGCGAGCGGCGGCCGTCTCCTCGTGCTCTACGCATCGCAGACCGGCCACGCTGAAGAAGCCGCTGGGCGCGTGGGCCGCGAGGCCGAGCGCGGCGGCTGCCAGGCCGTCCACGTCCTCTCCATAGACAGCTTCGACCCTGTAAGCAAGCAAAGCTCCAAGCCCTACAAAACGCTTGCCTTCCACCCGCGATCGACCGGTCTCTCATTGGAACTCCTTCCGCTTAATAATTGTTGTGCAGAGGCGCTTGCCGGGAGAAAGGTCTGTGGTCTTCGTCGTGTCCACCGCCGGGCAGGGCGACCCCCCGGACTCCATGAAGGTAGACAGTAGAGTGACATTGTTGAGATGCAGTTCCTCTGCTCGTAAGGTTCTTTTGATTCTGGTCTGCTAACTGAGATTTTGTTTTTTTTTGGGTGGCTTTGCTGGTGACAGGGGTTCTGGAGGTACCTTCTGAAGAAGAACCTCGATGCCCGGTGGCTGCATGGGTTCCGTTACGCCGCGTTTCGGCTCGGCGATTCAGGCTACCAGGAGTACAATGTTGGTCTTCTGACCATGATTCCTTAGCTTGCTGCTGTGCTGTGTCACTGTGTGGTATTTTTTATTGATACAATGATGCTCATTGATTTGTGTTGCATGCACTGCAGGCTGCTGCAAAGAAGCTCCATAAAAGGCTTTCACAACAACGTCATCTTCGGGACAGATGTGGTCTTCTTGACCCGTCCGGCGCTTCCCATCCGCATCCAACAACGTCAGGACGGCTCAAGGAGGAGTGGCAGTGTCGGCGCACCGTCGACATGGTCTAGAGGTTGAAGACAAATGGCATCTCAAGGATTCCATTGTAATTTTCGTTTTTGTTGAGGTGCTTTGTACTGTCTGGTGTTTCTTTTAATGCTAGGGTCCTTTTCGCAAAAACAAAGAGGCTAAGCCCTCTCCTGTCAAACCCTAAGCCACCATGCGAAATCCCAAAACTAACCCTACCCAAATCCTGAAAAATATCCAACGGCCGAGCTCGCGTGAAAAAATATCGAACGACTGAAATGATCCGGACCCAGAGATAGACGCCCACGATCGCATCAGCAAATCGATCGGGTGGACGATATGGTCCAAGCTCTGAGCGGCCCTAGTGCGTCGGCAAATCAATCGGACGGCAGATATGCTCTAAGCTCGGAAAACCCTAGTTTCTTGCATCTACATAACCATGGTATGGGTTGGAATTCCCAAGTGCGCCGCCGGTCATGTCCCCATCCAAAAAGCCCAGCGAGCTCCTCGGCGCATCCCTATCGCCGCTAGAGGCAACCTACCATATTTGATCTGAACTCTGAAGGTGGCTGCATCCATGGAGAGCATGCCGAAGGTGCGGCGGCCGAAGCTTTCTGACGCCGGAGGCGGCGAGGACCGCCTCAGCGCGTTGCACGATGACGCCCTCATCCTGATCCTCCTCAAGCTCCGTTGCATCGCTGCAGCCGCCCGGACCAGCGTCCTCTCCCGCCGTTGGCGCCACCTTTGGGCCCTCCTCCCGAAGCTCCACTTCTACAACGCGACGGACCCCCGCCGCATACGCTCCGCCCTCGCCGCCCACGAGGCCCCGGCGCTCCAGGAGCTCTTCGTCGTCAGACAGGATGCCTCTTCCGGGCCCATGGGGGCGTGGCTCCCTATCGCCGCGCGCCGCCTCTCCGGCTTACTGTTTTGCCACTATCTTTCGCAGAGGGTCATGGCTAGGAGAAGAGCTACCTTGAAGCTGCCGTGCTTCGAGAGCGCCACCGGGATCTATATGCGGTTAGGATTCCTCCGCCTTACGCTGCCACCTTCCGGTGTGTTCGCCCGACTCAGTCTTCTTCACCTCTTTCAGCTCCGACTGCATGGTATGTGTGAGCTCGGTGCCATTGTCTCCTCGCCGCGGTGCCCGTGCTTGGGTAGATTTCTCGTCGATGACGTCCGCGGTGTGGGCGGCCTCGCAATCCACTCGGAATCTCTTAGACAAATTGAGCTATATAATCTGCCCGACTTGCAGCAACTCACCATCGTGGCGCCATCACTCGAGCAGCTAAAAGTACAGGATTGCTTTGCTCCAGTTGCGCGGCAACCGGTTGCCAGCATCTCAGCCCCACACCTGCTGCAGCTCGCATGGATAGATGATTATGATCAAAACTCCGTCAATCTTGGCGAGATGGCGCACCTACAAAGGCTTGTCCTCCAACAATTTATCATATATGGAAAGGAGTACATTGCTTCGCACAACCGTAATTGTGCGCTTCTTTTGCGGCGCTTTGAACGCCTACACAGTCTTGTTATCACTCTTCATTGCCCCCCGGTGAGTTCATACTATGTATAATCTATGTCATTGTTGAACATGCTATGTACAATCTGTGTCATTGTTGAACTGCTATATATGTATAATCTTTTTGTCTGTGACGTCTCATACGAACCGACAGGACATAGCTAACAAGAAATACTTGATGGAAGATATAACAAGGGTTCCTGATGTTAAATTATTGGGATTGGGCATAACAGCATGTGGACATTCCTTTGGAGCCAGCTTATTTCATGTTCTGAGGATGTGTACTGCAATAAGAAGGCTGAATCTTGGTCTTATTGTCGCACCTGAACACGAGGTATGCTGTTCTCAATTTGTTTATCTGTCTAGGAGTATTCTCAGTTTGTTGTCATCTATCCGCTATAATTTTATGTCCATCAAACCAAATCGGTTGGTCTTATTAAGCCAATGTGCCCTTGTTTCAGGCAGAAACTGTGTGCCCATCAGGTTGTATATGTGATCAGCCATCAAGCTGGAAAACCAGGGAACTCGTGTTGAATTGCCTCGAAGAAGTAGAAATCTTTGACTTGAAAGGAAGTGAACATGAAATCAGTGCTGTGAATCGTCTATTCAGTTGGGCACCGGTGCTAAAAAGGATGACAGTAAATTTCCATTACTCAGTCACTGAAAACAAAGCTGAAGAGCTCTGCCAAGTATTACTAACCTTCTCCAGGCCAGAAATATGTATGATTTGTAGGATGCCCGACATGTCGGAGAAAGTTTTGCATGCTTAACAAGACACCAATTTTTGCCCGGTCCATTGATTGTCAGTTGGTCGAGCAACTTATGTGAGACTGGACTAAACTAGTTTAAATTCTACAGAGAGACACATTTGTGAGTGCTTTGTCAGCTGGTAATCTTCATCTGCGTGTAGCTGCTAGTTTCCCTATCCATGATTTATGGTTTGATACTCATATGCTTGGTATGCATTTTGTGTGCGGTAACTTTATGTCTCATGCCTATTAAAATCACAACAATTGATTTACTCTTCAAGTTTGAGAAATTGGCATGCTACTTTGGTTAATAACTTTGTAATAGGATTTCAGTATACAAGATTGTCAGCATGTTGGAAACGAAAAATGAGAACCAAATTTGTCTTGTCTGCTTTCCATCCTCGGCAAAAGTTTTGATATCCGAAAATTTGGGTCTAGTGCGAGCCATCCAAGTCCAAGCTATATATGCTTATTTCGTCTTATCAACAAATTTCCATAGTTGTCATTTTCACACGTATGTATTGTGAGATGCTTAATTTGGAACACAAAATACAAGCAATTCATACAAAGCCTCTAATGAGGAACAATAGGTGTTGAGTATAATGATTAATAGGAAGTATATGATAGACTAGGATTTGATCGTCACCGGGGGCCTCCATGACCGTCACCGGGGGTCGCGCCGCCCGTACCAAGGGTTCGTCCGACGGTCGTGTTGACCGGCTGCCCTAGAGAGTCTTTTTCCCGACCTCTTGATCCGGATTTTCTCTCTCTCACCGGTCACTTTGATCGGCATTTCTTTTTGGTTTTCCGAACTAAGATCGGATTGCGTCGCCCGCTGCCGCCGTCGACCCCGAGCGCATCTACTTCGACCCCGGCGCGACCAGCCAGCCTCTCCTTTGACCCGGCGGCCACGCGTGCCGAAGCAGCCCGTCAGGGCCAGCTGCCGTCCGCGCGTCGCCCTACGCCGGCCGTCACCGCCCTGCTCCGACCAGGACTCCTGCATAGCCCCGACCCGGCAGCCTCGCACCATGCAGCGGCCCATCACAGCCGCCCCGTGCGCCGGCACGCCCGTCCATCTACGTCGACCTTTTCCCTAGGTGCGTCGGGCCGGCTGCGTCAGGCTCGTCGGCTGCCTCGAGCTCGGGCGCCGCTGCTCCGTTGGTCACTCGAGCCTCGCTGCCCGGGCGCCGGCACTGCTTTGGCGGCCCAGGTGCTGGTGCTGACGCGCTCGTCTGCACGTCGTCCCACGGCGTAAGTTGTCGTCGGCTTCATCTCGGACTCTGCCGCCATCCCGCCTCCACCGAGCGGCGTCCCCGACCTCGCGCGTGATCGGCTTGATCACCGGCTCGCCGCCTCATCTACGTTGTGCGGCCGACCTGGCCCGCCGGTTGCGCGTGCCTCCCTAGGTCCCGTGACGATCGTCCCGAGTACATCGCGCCTCTCCACCAATCAAGCAACGAGCTACCACTGCGTCGCCCCGTCGGGCCGCAGCGCCGCCGCCCCGTGGTTCTCCTCGCGGCTGCATCGACTCGCGTGTCGCCGCTGTATCACCCCTTCTGGCCGTAGTGCCGCGATACGCAGTCCCTACCGCCTCCCCGAGGTCGTCCCTAAGGTTGCACCGACCCGCGCTCCGACGCTGCGCCGCCCCTTCGGGTTGTAGCGCCGCGGCTCGTGGTCCCGGCTGTCGCCCCGAGGTCTTCCCCGCCGTCCCCCTGACCCGCTTGCTGCCGTTGCGTCGCCCCTTCGGGGCGTAGTGCCGCGGCCTGCGGTCCACTCCGCCGTCCTCGCGCGTCGACTTCCCGTGGTATGCACCGCGCCGCCTCCCTCGGTGCGGGAACGCCACCGTCCGTGCCGGTCTTCGTCATGTTGTCGGGTTCCTCACCTACTTCGAGCAACGATGTCGCACTCCTAACCTAGCCGCCGTCAGGCCGTCGTTGCCGCTACCCCCGTAGCTGCCGCGGCCCGTCCACCCCCCCTTCGTCTTCGTCCAACACCAGCCCGTTGCCAGCGTCGCCGCCATCTTCCCCGGCCACTTCGTCTAGTCTGACCACTGTTGGTGACATCGGCCCCATACGATTGGCGCTGCAACCGTCATCGAATCTTCTTCTCTGTTGGCCCTCCGACTCCTCGACATGGCGTACAGCTCGTGCAGGCCCCTCGTCTACGCATGCCTGGTGCTGGCAACACCGATGTGTGCCTTCATCCACGACGTGTCCCCGGGCCTGGCAAGCCAGGTCGGCGCTTTCGTCAACTTCGTCTTTGACCGTCTACGCATGCTTGGTGCTGGCAACACCGGTGTGTGCCTTCGTCCACGATGTGTCCCCGGGCTTGGCACACACGTCGCGACGCGTCGTCAACAACGTCTTCTTCCCGGCGCGCCACTGCTTCGACACCGCTGCGCCCATGACTAACTCGGCGCCTCTTTGCGCCCGCGACTCCACGATGACTTCCTCGACACCGGCTACCCCGGCTCGACTCTGAAGGAAATATGCCCTAGAGGCAATAATAAAGTTATTATTTATTTCCTTATATCATGATAAATGTTTATTATTCATGCTAGAATTGTATTAACCGGAAACATAATACATGTGTGAATACATAGACAAACAGATAGTCACTAGTATGCCTCTACTAGACTAGCTCATTAATCGAAGATGGTTATGTTTCCTAACCATAGACATGTGTTGTCATTTGATTAATGGGATCACATCATTAGGAGAATGATGTGATTGACATGACCCATTCCGTTAGCTTAGCACTTGATCGTTTAGTATATTGCTATTGCTTTCTTCATGACCTATACATGTTCCTGTAACTATGAGATTATGCAACTCCGTTTACGGAGGAACACTTTGGTACTACCAAACGTCACAACGAATCGGGTGATTATAAAGGAGTACTACAGGTGTCTCCAAAGGTACTTGTTGGGTTGGCGATTTGAGATTAGGTTTTGTCACTCCGATTGTCGGAGAGGTATCTCTGGCCTTCTCGGTAATACACATCACATAAGCCTTGCAAGCATTGCAACTAATGAGGTAGTTGTGAGATGATGTATTACGGAACGAGTAAAGAGACTTACCGTAACGAGATTGAACTAGGTATTGGATACCGACGATCGAATCTCGGGTAAGTAACATACCGATGACAAAGGAACAACGTATGTCGTTATGCGGTTTGACCGATAAAGATCTTCAGTAGAATATGTAGGAACCAATATGGGCATCCAGGTTCCGCTATTGGTTATTGACCGAGAATGGTTCTAGGTCATGTCTACATAGTTCTCGAACCCGTAGGGTCCGCACGCTTAACGCTTCGATGACAGTTCATTATGAGTTTATAAGTATTGATGTACCGAAGGTTGTTCGAGTCCGGATGTGATCACGGAGATGACGAGGAGTCTCGAAATGGTCGAGACATAAAGATTGATATATTGGAAGCCTATGTTTGACTTGGAAAGGTTCGGATGAAAACAGGAAGTTATCGGAACACCGGGGTTACGGAACCCCGGGGTCAATGGGCCTTGATGGGCCATAGGGAGAAGAGGAAGGGCCGGCCGGGGCAGGCCTCGCGCCCCCTCCCTCTAGTCCGAATAAGACAAGGAGAAGGGGCGGCGCCCCTTCCCTCTTCCCTCCCCAATCCTATTCCAACTAGGAGGGGGGAGTCCTACTCGGTGGGAGTAGGACTCCAGCGCCGCCCCTAGGGCTGGCCGCAACCCCCTTGCTGCTTTATATACGGGGCAGGGGGCACCCCAGACACACAAGTTGATCTACGGATCGTTCCTTAGCCGTGTCGGTGCCCCCTCCACCATATTCCACTTGGTCATATCGTCATGAGCTTAGCGAAGCCCTGCGCCGGAGAAGTCATATCGTCGCGGAGCTTAGGCGAAGCCCTGCGTCGGTGGAGCATCATCATCGCCACCACGCCGTCGTCTTGACGGAACTCATCCCGACACTTTGCTGGATCGAGTCCGGGATCGCCATCGAGCTGAACATGTGCAGAACTCGGAGGTGCCGACGCTCGGTGCTTGGATCGGTCGGATCGTGAAGACGACGACTACATCAACTGCGTTGTTATAACGCCCGCTTTCGGTCTCACGAGGGTACGTGGACAGACACTCTCCCTCTCGTTGCTATGCCATCACCATGGTCTTGCGTGTGCGTAGGAAATTTTTGAAATTACTACGCCCCAACAAATGGCATCCGAGCCAGGTTTTATGCGTTGATGTCATATGCACGAGTAGAACACAAGTGAGTTGTGGGCGATATAAGTCATACTGCTTACCAGCATGTCATACTTTGGTTCGGCGGTATTGTGAGATGAAGCGCCCGGACCGACATTACGCCAGACGCTTACGCGAGACTGGTTTCACCGCTCGAGCACTAGTTGCTTAAAGGTGACCGCGGTGTCGTTTCTCTCACTTTAGTTGAACTGAGTGTGGCTCGCCCGGTCCTTGCGAAGGTTAAAACAGCACCAACTTGACAAACTATCGCTGTGGTTTTGATGCGAGGTAAGAACGGTTCTTGCTCAGCCCGTAGCAGCCACGTAAAACTTGCAACAACAAAGTAGATGACGTCTAACTTGTTTTTGCAGGGCATGTTGTGATGTGATGTGGTCAAGACGTGATGCTATATTTTATTGTATGAGCTGATCATGTTTTGTAACCGAGTTATCGGCAACTGGCAGGAGCCATATGGTTGTCGCTTATTGTATGAAATGCAAAGCCATGTAATTGCTTTACTTTATCACTAAGCAGTAGCGATAGTCGAGAAGCAATAGTTGGTGAGACGACAACGATGCTACGATGGAGATCAAGGTGTCGCTACCGGTGACGATGGTGATCATGGCGGTGCTTCGCGATGGAGATCACAAGCACAAGATGATGATGACCATATCATATCACTTATTTTGATTGCATGTGATGTTTATCCTTTATGCATCTTATCTTGCTTTGATTGACGGTAGCATTATAAGATGATCTCTCACTAAAATTATCAAGAAGTGTTCTCCCGAGTATGCACCGCTGCGAAAGTTCTTCGTCTTTGAGACACCACGTGATGATCGGGTGTGATAGGCTCTACGTTCAAATACAACGGTGCAAAACAGTTGCACACACGGAATACTCAGGTTAAACTTGACGAGCCTAGCATATAACAGATATGGCCTCGAACACGGAGACCGAAGGTCGAACGTGAATCATATAGTAGATATGATCAACATAGTGATGTTCACCATTGAAACTACTCCATCTCACGTGATGATCGGACATGGTTTAGTTGATTTGGATCACGAATCACTTAGATGACTAGAGAGATGTCTGTCTAAGTGGGAGGTTTTAATATGATTAATTAAACTTAAATTTATCATGAACTTAGTACCGATAGTATTTTTGCTTGTCTATGTTTAATGTAGATAGATGGCTCGTGCTGTTGTTCCGTTGAATTTTAATGCGTTCCTTGAGAAAGCAAAGTTGAAAGATGATGGTAGCAATTACACGGACTGGGTCCGTAACTTGAGGATTATCCTCATTGCTGCATGAAGAATTACGCCCTGGAAGCACCGCTGGGTGCCAGTGCCTGCTGCAGGAGCAACGCCGAAGTTGTGAACGTCTGCCAGAGCAAAGCTGATGACTACTCGATAGTTCAGTGTGCCATGCTTTACGGCTTAGAACCGGGTCTTCAACGACGTTTTGAACGTCATGGAGCATATAATATTTCAAGCAAATGACCGGATTGAGAGATATGAAGTCTCCAATAAGTTCTATAGCTGCAAGATGGAGGAGAATAGTTCTATCGGTGAACATATACTCAAAATGTCTGGGTATAATAATCACTTGATTCAACTGGGAGTTACTCTTCCGGATGATAGTGTCATTGATGAATTCTCCAATCACGCCACCAAGCTACAAGAGCTTCGTGATGAACTATAATATGCAAGGGATGACCAAAACAATTCCCGAGCTCTTCGCAATGCTAAAAGCATGGAGGTAGAAATCAAGAAAGAGCATCAAGTGTTGATGGTCAACAAGACCACTAGTTTCAAGAAAAGGGCAAAGGAAAGAAGAAGGAACTTCAAAAGAACAGCAAGAAAGTTGCTGCTCAAGAGAAGAAACCCAAGTCTGGACCTAAGCCTGAAACGAGTGTTTTTACCGCAAGCAAACTGGACTTCGGAAGCGGAACTGCCCTAAGTATTTGGCGGATAAGAAGGATGGCAAGGTGATCAAAGGTATATGTGATATCCATGTTATTGATGTGTACCTTACTAATACCGCAGTAGTACTGGTATTTGATACTGGTTCATTGCTAATATTTGCAACTCAAACAGGAACTACGGATTGCGAAGATTGGCTAAGGACGAGGTGACGACGCGCGTGGGAAATGGTTCCAAAGTCGATGTGATCGCGGTCGGCACGCTACCTCTACATCTACCATCGGGATTAGTTTTAGACCTAAATAATTGTTATTTGGTGCCAGCGTTAAGCATGAACATTATATCTGGATCTTGTTTGATGCGAGACGGTTATTCATTTAAGACAGAGAATAATGGTTGTTCTATTTATATGAATAATATCTTTTATGGTCATGCACCCTTGAAGAGTGGTCTATTTTATTGAATCTCGATAGTAGTAATACACATATTCATAGTGTTGAAACCAAAAGATGCAGAGTTGATAATGATAATGCAACTTATTTATGGCATCGCCGTTTGGGTCATATCGGTGTAAAACGCATGAAGAAACTCCATCTTGATGGGCTTCGAATCACTTGATTATAAATCACTTGGTACTTGCGAACCGTGCCTCATGGGCAAGATGACTAAAACGCGTTCTCCGGAACTATGGAGCGAGCAACTGATTTGTTGGAAATCATACATACCGATGTTTGTGGTCCAATGAATGTTGAGGCACCTTGGCGGGTATCGTTATTTTCTCACCTTCACAGATGATTTGAGCAGATATGGGTATATCTACTTAATGAAACACAAACCTGAAACATTTGAAAAGTTCAAAGAATTTCAGAGTGAAGTGGAAAATCATCGTAACAAGAAAATAAAGTTTCTACGATCGGATCGTGGAGGAGAATATTTGAGTTACGAGTTTGGTTTACATTTGAAACAATGTGGAATAGTTTCGCAACTCACGCCACCCGGAACACCATAGAGAAATGGTGTGTCCGAACGTCGTAATCATACTTTACTTGATATGGTGCGATCTATGATGTCTCTTACTGATTTACCGCTATCATTTTGGGGAGATGCTTTAGAGACGGCCGCATTCACGTTAAATAGGGCACCATCTAAGTCCGTTGAGACGACACCGTATGAACTGTGGTTTGGCAAGAAACCAAAGTTGTCGTTTTTTTAAAGTTTGGGGCTGCGATGCTTATGTGAAGAAACTTCAACCAGATAAGCTCGAACCCAAATCGGAGAAATGTGTCTTCATAGGATACCCAAAGGAGACAGTTGGGTACACCTTCTATCACAGATCTGAAGGCAAGATTTTCGTTGCTAAATTCGGATCCTTTCTAGAGAAAGAGTTTGTCTCGAAAGAAGTGAGTGGGAGGAAAGTAGAACTTGATGAGATAATCAGATCTGCTCCCTTATTGGAAGGTAGTTCACCACAAGAAATGGTTCCTGTGACAACTACACCAATTAGTGAGGAAACTAATGATGTTGATCATGAAACTTCAGATCAAGTTGCTACTGAACTTCGTAGGTCAACCAGAGTAAAATACGCACCAGAGTGGTACGGTAATCCTATTCTGGAAGTCATATTACTTGACCATGGCGAACCTACAAACTATGAAGAAGCGATGGTGAGCCCAGATTCATGAAATGGCTGGAAGCCATGAAATCTGAGATGGGATCCATGTATGAAAACAAAGTATGGACTTTGGTTGACTTGCCCGATGGTCGGCAAGCCATTGAGAATAAATGGATCTTTAAGAAGAAGACTGACGCCGATGGTAATGTAACTGTCTATAAAGCTCGACTTGTTGCAAAAGGTTTTCGACAAGTTCAAGGGGTTGACTACGATGAGACTTTCTCACCCGTAGCGATGCTTAAGTCTGTCCGAATCATGTTAGCAATTGCCGCATTTTATGATTATGAAATTTGGCAAATGGATGTAAAAACTGCATTCTTGAATGGATTTCTAGAAGAAGAGTTGTATATGATGCAACCAGAAGGTTTTGTTGATCCAAAGGGTGCTAACAAAGTGTGCAAGCTCCAGCGATCAATTTATGGTCTAGTGCAAGCCTCTCGGAGTTGGAATAAACGCTTTGATAGTGTGATCAAATCATATGGTTTTATACAGACTTTTGGAGAAGCCTGTATTTACAATAAAGTGAGTGGGAGCTCAGAGCATTTCGATATTATATGTGGACGACATATTATTGATTGGAAATGATATAGAATTCTGGATAGCATAAAAGGATACTTGAATAAAAGTTTTCAATGAAAGACCTCGGTGAAGCTGCTTACATATTGGGCATCAAGATCTATAGAGATAGATCAAGACGCTTAATTGACTTTCACAAAGCACATACCTTGATAAAGTTTTGAAGAAGTTCAAAATGGATCGAGCAAAGAAAGGTTTTTACTGTATTACAAGGTGTAAGATTGAGTCGACTCAATGCCGACCACAGCAGAAGATAGAGAGAAAATGAAAGATGTTCCTATGCTTCAGCCATAGGCTCTATCATGTATGCAATGCTGTGTACCAGAGACTGACGTATGCTTAGCTGTAAGCTTGGCAGGAAGGTACCAAAGTAATCCAGAGTGGATCATGGACAGCGGTCAAGAACATCCTGAAATACCGAAAAGGACTAAGGATATGTTTCTCGATATGGAGGTGACAAAGAGCTAGTCGTAAATGGTTACGCCGATGCAATCTTTGACACTGATCCGGACGATTCTAAATCGCAAACCGGATCGTGTTTTTATTAAACGGTGGAGCTGTCGGTTGGTGCAGTTCTAAACAAAGCGTCGTGGCGGGATCTACATGTGAAGCGGAGTACATAGCTGCTTCGAAGCAGCAAATGAAGGAGTCTGGATGAAAGAGTTCATTTCGATCTAGGTGTCATACCTAGTGCATCGGGACCGATGAAGATCTTCTCGTGACAATATGGTGCAATTGCCTTGGCAAAGGAATCCAGATTTCACAAGAGGACCAAGCATATCAAGAGACGCTTCAATTCCATTTGGGACCAAGTCCAGGTGGGAGACATAGAGATTTGCAAAATACATACGGATCTGAATGTTGCAGACCGTTGACTAAGCCTCTTCCACGAGCAAAACATGATCAGCACCAAGACTCCATGGGTGTTAGAATCATTCTTGTGTAATCTAGATTATTGACTCTAGTGCAAGTGGGAGCTGAAGGAAATATGCCCTAGAGGCAATAATAAAGTTATTATTTATTTCCTTATATCATGATAAATGTTTATTATTCATGCTAGAATTGTATTAACCGGAAACATAATACATGTGTGAATACATAGACAAACAGATAGTCACTAGTATGCCTCTACTAGACTAGCTCATTAATCGAAGATGGTTATGTTTCCTAACCATAGACATGTGTTGTCATTTGATTAATGGGATCACATCATTATGAGAATGATGTGATTGACATGACCCATTCCGTTAGCTTAGCACTTGATCGTTTAGTATATTGCTATTGCTTTCTTCATGAACTATACATGTTCCTGTAACTATGAGATTATGCAACTCCCGTTTACCAGAGGAACACTTTGGGTACTACCAAACGTCACAACGTAACTGGGTGATTATAAAGGAGTACTACAGGTGTCTCTAAAGGTAACATACCGATGACAAAGGGAACAACGTATGTCGTTATGCGGTTTGACCGATAAAGATCTTCGTAGAATATGTAGGAACCAATATGGGCATCCAGGTTCCGCTATTGGTTATTGACCGAGAATGGTTCTAGGTCATGTCTACATAGTTCTCGAACCCGTAGGGTCCGCACGCTTAACGCTTTGATGACAGTTCATTATGAGTTTATAAGTATTGATGTACGAAGGTTGTTCGAGTCCCGGATGTGATCACGGACATGACGAGGAGTCTCAAATGGTCGAGACATAAAGATTGATATATTGGAAGCCTATGTTTGACTTGAAAGGTTCGGATGAAAACAGGAAGTTACGGAACACCGGGGTTACGGAACCCCGGGGTCAATGGGCCTTGATGGGCCATAGGGAGAAGAGGAAGGGCGGCCAGGCAGGCCGCGCGCCCCCCCCTCTAGTCCGAATAGGACAGGAGAAGGGGCGGCGCCCTTCCCTCTTCCCTCCCAATCCTATTCCAACTAGGAAAGGGGGAGTCCTACTCGGTGGGAGTAGGACTCCAGCAGCGCCCCTAGGGCTGGCCGCAACCCCCTTGCTCCTTTATATCTGAGGCAGGGTGGCACCCAGGACACACAAGTTGATCTACGGATCATTCCTTAGCCGTGTCGGTGCCCCCTCCACCATATTCCACTTCGGTCATATCGTCGCGGAGCTTAGCGAAGCCCCGCGCCGGAGAAGTCATATCGTCGCGGAGCTTAGGCGAAGCCCTGCGTCGGTGGAGCATCATCATCGCCACCACGCCGTCGTCGACGGAACTCATCCCGACACTTTGCTGGATCGAGTCCGGGATCGCCATCGAGCTGAACGTGTGCGAACTCGGAGGTGTCGACGTTCGGTGCTTGGATCGGTCGGATCGTGAAGACGACGACTACATCAACTGCGTTGTTATAACGCTTCGCTTTCGGTCTCACGAGGGTACGTGGACAGATACTCTCCCTCTCGTTGCTATGCCATCACCATGGTCTTGCGTGTGCGTAGGAATTTTTTGAAATTACTACGTTCCCCAACATGGCATCCGAGCCAGGTTTTATGCGTTGATGTCATATGCACGAGTAGAACACAAGTGAGTTGTGGGCGATATAAGTCATACTGCTTACCAGCATGTCATACTTTGGTTGGCGGTATTGTGAGATGAAGCGCCCGGACCGACATTACGCCAGACGCTTACGCGAGACTGGTTTCACCGCTTCAAGCACTAGTTGCTTAAAGGTGACCGCGGTGTCGGTTTCTCTCACTTTAGTTGAACCGAGTGTGGCTACGCCCGGTCCTTGCGAAGGTTAAAACAGCACCAACTTGACAAACTATCGTTGTGGTTTTGATGCGTAGGTAAGAACGGTTCTTGCTCAGCCCGTAGCAGCCACGTAAAACTTGCAACAACAAAGTAGATGACGTCTAACTTGTTTTTGCAGGGCATGTTGTGATGTGATGTGGTCAAGACGTGATGCTATATTTTATTGTATGAGATGATCATGTTTTTGTAACCGAGTTATCGGCAACTGGCAGGAGCCATATGGTTGTCGCTTTATTGTATGAAATGCAAAAGCCATGTAATTGCTTTACTTTATCACTAAGCAGTAGCGATAGTCATAGAAGCAATAGTTGGCAAGACGACAACGATGCTACGATGGAGATCAAGGTGTCGCGCCGGTGATGATGGTGATCATGACGGTGCTTCGGCGATGGAGATCACAAGCACAAGATGATGATGACCATATCATATCACTTATTTTGATTGCATGTGATGTTTATCCTTTATGCATCTTATCTTGCTTTGATTGACGGTAGCATTATAAGATGATCTCTCACTAAAATTATCAAGAAGTGTTCTCCCTGAGTATGCACCGTTGCAAAAGTTCTTCGTGCTGACACCACGTGATGATCGGGTGTGATAGGCTCTACGTTCAAATACAACGGGTGCAAAACAGTTGCACACGCGGAATACTCAGGTTAAACTTGACGAGCCTAGCATATAACAGATATGGCCTCGGAACACGGAGACCGAAAGGTCGAACGTGAATCATATAGTAGATATGATCAACATAGTGATGTTCACCATTGAAACTACTCCATCTCACGTGATGATCGGACATGGTTTAGTTGATTTGGATCACGTAATCACTTAGATGACTAGAGAGATGTCTGTCTAAGTGGGAGGTTTTTAATATGATTAATTAAACTTAAATTTATCATGAACTTAGTACCTGATAGTATTTTTGCTTGTTGCTATGCCATCACCATGGTCTTGCGTGTGCGTAGGAAATTTTTTGAAATTACTACGTTCCCCAACAGACTCGACATCGACCATGGTGTTCTTCGCACGGGTACCTCGACCACGGCTACACCAACCTCCGCTCTCGGCTACCTCGACAAACGGCACAAAGAGCTACCGCCTTGCTTGAGAAACCTCGTCGGTTTTCACTCCAGCCACGACTACCGCGATGCATCGACCGTTACAAGCCGGGGGGGTGGGGGAGGTCCCTCGGCTTACCTTGGGATTCTTCTCCAGTCTCAACGTTTGCGTCGCTACTGTTATGACTGCGGGGGGATGTTGAGTATAATGATTATTAAGAAGTATAGGATGGACTAGGATTTGATCCTGCCTTGTCTTGTACTCCAAGCTGGTCTTTGCACTCCTATATATATATATATATATATACTACGCGTACATACTCTCCGATATGATAGATACTATCTAGAACGTATGAAACAAAAGTGGGAGTAACTACACCCGGTAGTAGTAAAAATTTGTCCTTCTTAATTTATACAAACAGTTCAACTCGACAGCTGAACCGACCAAACTTTTCCCCAATTGTTGCCAACCACGTACCGAAATAGCTAGTTCAACTATATATACTAGCTAATTTTAAGTTCGTTGTATAGTTCTACCACATCTATAGTCAGATGAACTGAACAAAATAGCCCCTAAATACTACTACTAGTGCGGAGGGGCTTTGTACTACATCCGGCTGCCTCTCCTCTGCCGACCACGCTCAGTAAGAGGCGGCGGAGGAGGAGCCTACCGATGAGCTGGGCAACCGCAATGTGGTGCCTTCCGCTAATGCAGCTTCAGCGACACTCGCCTCGAACGCCCTCTGCCGCTCCAGGCAACCCCTCTCGAAGCGGTGGTTCTCCTCGTAGATCTCCTGATTCCTCGCCTCTGAGGCGGCGTGTGCCACTGCCACTGCGGCGGTAAGGATCTTTGCGTGCTCGACGAGGTGCTCCTCCTCCTCCCGCAGGAACTCGGTGTAGCGCGCA
The DNA here is from genome assembly GCA_021605205.1 of Aegilops longissima. NCBI lineage: Eukaryota > Viridiplantae > Streptophyta > Magnoliopsida > Poales > Poaceae > Aegilops > Aegilops longissima. The sequence goes on along the minus strand of CM038678.1, from coordinate 59,347,093 downwards.
AGGTCGCTGTCGCACGTGCGGGCATCCACCTCTGCCTCCCGCCTTCGGGCGGCGGTGGCGGAGCGGGTGATGACCCCGGCGGTCGACGGTGGGCTGGCGGGCACGGCGGCCGACGATGGGGTGGCGGCCATGACCACCACCTCCCGCCTTCGGGCCGCGATGTCGGAGCGGGTGATTGCCACAGTGGCCGGCAGTGGGGTGGCGGCCACGATGGCCATCAATTGCATTCGGGCCACGACGGCCGAGCGGGCGATGGCCCCGGCTTTCGACGGTGGTGTGGCGGCAACGGCGGCCGGCAACGGCTGCCGACGGGCACCAGCGGCGGAGCGTGTGGTGGGTGTTCCACGCACACCCAACAGGGACGCCACGCGCACTACACTACGCCGGGGACTGCGCCGCCGCCATGGTGTAGCCTCCCAGCTGGAGCTGTCCTCTGATGACGGCGGAGTGGCTGAGCGATGACGACGGACCGGTGCCGTTGGCGAATGTGGGAGAAGTAGATGAGATAAGCTACAGGGATGGAGGGGAAAATGCAACGCAGGATTCGCCGGCCGTGAGGGTTTTTATAGCAGGCCGGTAAGCATTAGGATTTTGGAGGATTTCACCGAGTCGGGCGGGAAGCTTGCGCGGGTACCTGCGAGGTTGCACGGGAATGGGCTCACCGATGATTGATTGGCGCCACCATTCGGCAAAAAGAACGCCCGCGCGCGCTGCGCAAGCTTGTGCTGTAAGCCGTCTACGGCAGCGGGGTGACAAGACATGCCAGAGGAGGACGAAAGGCCACATACACATACGGTTAATAAAAACACGTTTGCGATCTAATTACCTACTATACCACCGTCCTGGTTTATAAGTATGATTTAACTAATAAAATACGAATGCATGTCGCCAAAGATTATATAGTTGGATTTGTATTTGAACACAGTTTCCAATTATATAAGTTTTAAAACATGCATTAACATTTTGTTGGTTAAATTTGAGGGCAAAGTATGGCACGGAATATAAAGGAGACTATAGACTAGACAGAGGTGGTACCACACGGCCGCTCTCTACGCAGCAACGCAACTGTCAGCCGGCTTGTAGGCGACCATTTGCTGCGTGTTCAACTGCTCCATGCGTGTGGTTGCTTGCGGTTCAGGCGGCTGCAGCGCGCTCTGATTGCGTCTCGCCGCGTGCGCTCTGCTCTCGCATCCCTCCGGGTGCTCTGCCCTCGTCCCTCCACGCGTGCTGCCAGTGTTTTGGGCCGGCGCACGATCTCACACGTTCGTGTGCAAGCAGTTGCGCCGGGCGCGGCGCAACGATGCAGTTACCCGCTGCAAAAACTACCATACGGACGCGTCGAGAATCCACGCCACCCGGCCCCCTTTTATTCCTGCGGCCATTTACCTTCATCTCTCGTCTCACACGTCACAATAAGCACACCCATGAGGACGCATACAGAGATGACATCCAGCGGTTCCAATGGCGCTCCCCGTGGCTCCAATGGCGCTCCCAGCGGCCGACGACGACAACGGCGAGCAATTCACCACGCATCACATAGTGGACACCCACATGAGTGGGAAGGCTCTCTCGGTAGTGTACACGAACGATCCGGTCTCCGTGGAGAGCTCCATTTAAACTATGGAGCAGTTCCTTGCCGAGGACAAGTATGGAGTGGTCGTCTTCGACCTCGAGTACACCATCGGTTGTGTCAGGCACGATCAGAAGGTTTTCGTCGCCCAGTTGTGCGTGCGATATGACGTCCTCGTCTATCGCTTCCACCTTGCCACAAGGCCTTGGGAGCATTCTCCAGGTTTATCAAGAGCTCCGACTACAGTTTCACTACGGTGGACACCACCAATGATCTAAAAGCGCTCAAGGTTTCGGACTTGAAATGCTTGAATCTTGTCAACATCCAACACCACTACAAGGTCTGGGGCACCTGCAAAAGCAAACTAAACTCCCTGGTTGACCTCGCCTCGGCCATTTTCAACCCCTACTACGCGAAGATGAAGCAAGAGAGCAATAAGGACAAGAACGCCTGGCACAGTGTGTGGCATAAGAGACTGGATGAACAACATGTCAAGTACGCGGCCATGGACGCGTACACAAGCTACGAGATGTACAGGCGGATCGTTGACATGAGGAACTGTCTTCTTCCTGACCCAGACGAGGGATCGAGCCACATAGCAGTGGCGGGAGCGTCACAAGAAGTAGATGACTAGACGATCGTTTCTCCTACTTTAGAATGCATGCAATTGTTTATTGAGGTGTGTGCGAATGATCTGTATAGTCACTTATGTAATTGGGTGTTTATTTCAGTTATATATATATATATATATATATATATATATATATATATATATATATGTTATTCTACTGTAGACAGAGCAATTGACACAGCTTATTAGCAGCAATCGTCTGTGTTATTATTGGTCTTCGCACACATTTCAGATTACGAACATGTTTGTCGCGTATCACACACATCTTGTTCAGTTGAACCGTTTCCATTGTGTTGCCTAATCACACACAGTTCATCCCAATGAACCGTATGTTGTATATTGCACATGCCTTCATCTGGCTACCCGTTTCTTTTGTGCCTCCTCATCACAAACAGTTCATTGAGCTGAACCGTATGCCCTGCATCGCACAGCAACTAAATTCTGAACCATGTTTGATGCATCTGCCATCGCAAATGTTTTTCACCTTTTTTGATGGTTTTTTACACCATCATTTGCGATTATGGCATCGCACACAGTTAAATCGAAGAGTCTCTGATCGTAGTGTCGCATTTGGACCATCCTCCAGTAGTGAATATGATGAAAACCCCATCTTGTTATCCTCGATGACAACAATTCAATACGTGTCGGTTCCCCTTCTATCACTGGGATCAAGCACCGCAAGATTGAACCCAAAGCTAAGCACTTCTCCCATTGCAAGAAAAACCAATCTAGTTGGCCAAACCAAATCGATAGTTCGAAGAGACTTGCAAAGATATCAAATCATGCATATAAGAATTCAGAGAAGATTCAAATAATATTCATAGAGAAGCTGATCATAAATCCACAATTCATCGGATCTCGACAAACACACCGCAAAAAGGTATTACATCGAATAGATCTCCAAGAACATCGAGGAGAACATGGTATTGAGAATCAAAGAGAGAGAATAACCATCTAGCTACTAGCTATGGACCCGTAGGTCTAAGGTAAATTACTAACGCTTCATCGGATAGGCAATGGTGTTGATGTAGAAGCCCTCCGTGATCGGATAGGCAAAAGTGTTTTTGTGGCTCTCCTGATTGGTTTGAATATTTGAGAATATATAGGCGGAAGAAATAGGTCGGTGGAGTCACGAGGGGCCCACAAGGGTGGGGGGCGCACCCTCCGTCCTTGTGGCCGCCTCGTGGCTTCCCTGACTTGCACTTCAAGTCCTCTGGATGTCTTCTGGTCCAAGAAAAATCATCGCGAAAGTTTCAATCAGCTTGGACTTCGTTTGGTATTCCTTTTCAGCGAAACTCTAAAACAAGGAAAAAACAGAAACTGGCACTCGGCTCTAGGTTAATAGGTTAGTCCCAAAAATAATATAAAATAGCATATTAATGCATATAAAACATCCAAAAAAAGATAATATAATAGCATGGAACAATGAAAAATTATAGATACGCATGGAACAATTAAAAATTATAGATACATTGGAGACGTATCAAGCATCCCCAAGCTTAATTCCCGCTCGTCCTCCAGTAGGTAAATGATAAAAACAGAATTTTTGATGTGGAATGCTACCTAACATATTTATCCATGTAATTTCTTTTATTGTGGCATTAATTTTTAGATCCGTATGATTCAAAACTTAAGTTTAATATTGACATAAAAACAATAATACTTCAAGCATACTAACAAGGCAATTATGTTTTCTCAAAATAACATGGCCAAAGAAAGCTTATCCCTACAAAGTCATATAGTCTGGCTATACTCCATCTTCATCACACAAAATATTCAAATCATGCACAACCCCGATGACAAGCCAAGCAATTGTTTCATACTTTTGATGTTATCAAACTTTTTCAACTTTCACGCAATACATGAGCGTGAGCCATGGATATAGCACTATAGGTGGAATAGACGGTGGTTATGGAGAAGACAAAAATAATGATATAGTATCACATAACTAGGCGTATCAGCGGGCTATGGAGATTCCCATTAATAGATATCAATGTGAGTGAGTAGGGATTGTCATGCAAGGGATGCACTAGAGCTATAAGTTTATGAAAGCTCAAGAAGAAACTAAGTGGGTGTGCATCCCACTTGCTTGCTCACGAAGACCTAGAGCAATTTGAGGAAGCCCATCATTGGAATATACAAGCCAAGTTCTATAATGAAAAATTCCCACTAGTATATGAAAGTGACTAAATAGGAGACTCTCTTATCATGAAGATCATGGTGCTACTTTGAAGAAAAAGTGTGGTAAAAGGATAGTAGCATTGCCCCTTCTCTCTTTTCTCTCATTTTTTATTTGGGCCTTCTCTCATTTTTTTGGCCTCTTTTTTTATTTGTCCGGAGTCTCATCCTGACTTGTGGGGGAATCATAGTCTCCATCATCCTTTCCTCACATGGGACAATGCTCTAATAATGAAGATCATCAAACTTTTATTTACTTACAACTCAAGAATTACAACTCGATACTTAGAACAAAATATAACTCTATGTGAATGCCTAAGGCGGTGTACAGGGATGTGCAATGAATCAAGAGTGACATGTATAAAATAATTATGAACAATGGCTTTGCCACAAATACGATGTCAACTACATGATCATGCATATCAATATGACAATGATGGATTGTGACATAATAAACGAAACAGTGAAAAGTTGCTGGCAATATATCTCGGAATGGCTATGGGAATGCCATAATAGGTAGGTATCGTGGCTGTTTTGAGGAAGGTATATGGTGGGTTTATTGTACCGGCGAAATTTGCGCGGCACAAGAGAGGCTAGCAATGGTGGAAGGGTGAGAGTGCGTATAATCCATGGACTCATCATTAGTAATAAAGAACTCATATACTTATTGCAAAAATCTGTTAGTTATCGAAACGAAGTACTACACACATGCTCCTAGGGGGATATATTGGTAGGAAAAGACCATCACTCGTCCCCGACCGCCACTCATAAGGAAGATAAGCAATAAATAAATGATGCTCTGACTTCATCACATAACGGTTCACCATACGTGCATGCTACAGTAATCACAAACTTTAATACACGTATTTATCAAATTCACAATTACTCACTAGCATGACTCTAATATCACTGTCTTCATATCTCAAAACAATCATAAGGAATCAAACTTCTCATAGTATTCAATGCACTTTATATGAAAGTTTTTATTATACCCCTCTTGGATGCCTATCATATTAGGACTAAATCTATAACCAAAGCAAATTACCATGCTGTTTAGGAAACTCTGGAAATAATATAAGTGAAGCACAAAAGTTCATCAATTTCTATAAAATAAAACCACCACCGTGCTCTAAAAAGATATAAGTGAAGTACTAGAGCAATATTGCCTAGCTCAAAAGATATAAGTGAAAAATATAGAGTATTCTAATAAATCACGATTCATGCGTGTCTCTCTCAAAAGGAGTGTACAACAAGGATGATTGTGGCAAACTAAAAAGCAAAGACTCAAATCATACAAGACGCTCCAAGCAAAACACATATCATGTGGTGAATAAAAATATAGCCTCAAGTAAAGTTACCGATAGACGAAGATGAAAGAGGGGATGCCTTCCGGGGTATCCCCAAGATTAGGCTCTTGGTTATCCTTGAATATTACCTCGGGGGGCCTTGGGCATCCCCAAGCTTAGGCTCTTGCCACTCCTTTTTCCATAGTCCATCACATCCTTACCCAAAACTTGAAAACTTCACAACACAAAACTCAACAGAAAATCCCATAAACTCCGTTAGTATAAGAAAATAAATCACCACTTTTGGTACTGCTGTAAACTCGTTCTTTATTTATATTGGTGTAATATCTACTATATTCTAACTTTACCATGGTTCATGCCCCCCGATACTAGCCATAGATTCATCAAAATAAGCAAACAACACGTAGAAAACAGAATCTGTCAAAACAGAACAGTCTGCGAAGATCTGAATTGCTCTAATACTTCTGTAACTCCAAAAATTCTGAAAAATTAGGAAAACAGATGAAATTTGTATATCAATATTGTGTAAAACATTCAGAGTTTTTCCATGATCCAGTAAAAAAATAAGAATTGTTTTCCTGATCGCAAAAGTTTCTGTTTTTCAGCAGGATCAATTCACTGTAAGCCATCCCAAAGGTCTTGGCACAAACACTAATTAAAACACAAAATCACATCTAACCAGAGGCTATATGAGTTATTTATTTCAAAACATCAAGGAAAATTATTGGGTTGTCTCCCAACAAGCGCTTTTCTTTAAAGCCTTTTTAGCTAGGCATTGAGATTTCAATGATGCTCACATGAAAGACAAGAATTGAAGCAAAGATAGAGCATCATAGAACATGTGACAAACACACTTAAGTCTAACATACTTCCTATGCATACGTATTTTATAAGCAAAAAAATTATCAAGGCAAGCAAAAACTAGCATATGCAAGGATGAAGAAAGAGACGATAGCAATCTCAACATGAAGAGAGGTAATTTAGTGAGATGAAAATTTCTACAACCATATTTTCCTCTCTCACAATAATTACATGTAGGATCATAAGCAAATTCAACAAAATAGCTAGCACATAAAATATTCTCAACACGATCCACATGCATGCGAAGTTGACACTCTTCCAAAATAGTGGGATTAGCATTAACTAAAGTCATGACTTCTCCAAACCCACTTTTATGAAAGATTTCATAAGATTGAACATTCTCCAAATATGTGGGATCTAATGTCGACACTCTTCCAAACCCACTGTCAATATTATTGCAAACATTATTATCAATCTCATATTCATCATGAGGCTTAAATAAAATTTCAAGACCATAAGAAGAATCACCCCAATCATGATCATTGCAACAAGTAGTAGACATAGCAAAATTAGCATCCCCAAGCTTAGGGTTTTGCATATCATTAACATAATTGAAATTAGTAGAATTTATAATAACATCATTGCAATCATGCTTTTCATTCAAAGATCTATCGTGAATCACTTCATAAAGTACTTCATCATAATTTTCAGATTCATGGATTTCAAGCAAAACATCATAAAGATAATCTAGTGTACTCAACTAACTAGCAATTGGTTCATCATAATTGGATCTCTTAAAAAGATTAGCAAGTGGATGAAGATCCATAAACCTTTGGTTCTCTGATTTTCAATAAATACACAATTATTCCAACCAAACAAGCAAACAAGCCAAGTAAGACATAAAGGCAAACGAAGAAGACGAACGGAAGAGGGGCGAAGAAAAGGCGAATCTTTTTGAAAATTGTTTTAGAAGTGGGGGAGAGGAAAATGAGAGGCGAATGGAAATAATGTAATGCAAGAGATGAGAGTTTATGATGGGTACTTGGTATGTCTTGACTTGGCATAGATCTCCCCGGCAACGGCGCTAGAAATTCTTCCTGCTACCTCTTGAGCTTGCGTTGGTTTTCCCTTGAAGAGGAAAGGGTGATGCAACAAAGTAGAGTAAGTATTTCCCTCAGTTTGAGAACCAAGGTATCAATCCAGTAGGAGACAACGCACAAGTCACTGAATACCTGCACAAACAATCAACAACTTGCACCCAACGCGATAAAGGGGTTGTCAATCCCTTCACGGTTATTTGCAAAAGTGAGATCTGATAGAGATAGATAAATGGTAAAGTAAATATTTTTGGTATTTTTGGTTTATAGATCAGAAAGTAAAAGATTGCAAAGGAAGTAAATCAGAAACTAATATGATGGAAAATAGAAGATTATATGATGGAAAATAGACCTGAGGCCATATGTTTCACTACAGGCTTCTCTCAAGATAGAAAATATTACGGTGGGTGAACAAACTATTGCCGAGCAATTGATAGAAAGGCGCAAAGTTATGATTATATCTAAGGAAATGATTATGAATATAGGCATCACGTCCGTGTCAAGTAGACCGACTCCTACCTGCATCTACTACTATTACTCCACACATCGACCGACTCCTGCCTGCATCTAGAGTATTAAGTTCATAGAACAGATAACACATTAAGTAAGATGACATGATGTAGAGGGATAAACTCAAGCAATATGTTGAAAACCCCATCTTGTTATCCTCGATGAAAACAATTCAATACGTGCTGGTTCCCCTTCTGTCACTGTGATCAAGCACCGCAAGGTTGAACCCAAAGCTAAGCACTTCCGCCATTGCAAGAAAAACCAATCTAGTTGGCCAAACCAAATCAATAGTTCGAAGAGACTTGCAAAGATATCAAATCATGCATATAAGAATCCAGAGAAGATTTAAATAATATTCATAGAGAAGCTAATCATAAATCCTCAATTCATCGGATCTTGGCAAACACACCGCAAAAAGGTATTACATCGAATAGATCTCCAAGAACATGGAGGAGAACATGGTATTGAGAATCAAAGAGAGAGAAGAAGCCATCTAGCTACTAGCTATGGAACCGTAGGTCTGAGGTAAAACACTCACGCTTCATCGGAGAGGCAATGGTGTTGATGTAGAAGCCCTCCGTGCTCGAATCCCCCTCTGGCAGGACGTCAGAAAAGCCCCCTAGATGGGATCTCGGTGGAAAAGTGTTTTCGTGGCTCTCCTGATTGGTTTTGGAATATTTGAGAATATATAAGAGGAAGAAATAGGTCGGTGGAGTCACGAGGGGCCCACAAGGGTAGGGGCGCGCCCTCCGTCCTTGTGGCCGCATCGTGGCTTCCCTGACTTGCACTCCAAGTCCTCTGGATGTCTTCTGGTCCCAGAAAAATCATCGCGAAAGTTTCATGCCGCTTGGACTCCGTTTGGTATTCGTTTTCTATGAAACTCCAAAACAAAGAAAAAATAGAAACTGGCACTAGGCTCTAGGTTAATAGGTTAGTCCCAAAAATAATATAAAATAGCATATTAATGCATATAAAACATCCAAAACAGGTAATATAATAGCATGGAACAATAAAAAATTATAGATACGTTGGAGACGTATCACCTGCATCTACTACTATTACCCCACCAATCGACTGCTATCCAGCATACATCTATGTTATTAAGTTCATGAAAAATGGAGTAACGCCTTAAGCAAGATGACATGATGTAAACAAAGTAAACCCAATCAATATGAATAAACCACGTCGTTTTTTCCTTAATGAAAACAATAAAAATACGTGTCTTATCCCCTTCTATCACTGGGATACAGAGCACAGCAAGATCGAACCCATTACAAAGTACCTCTCCCACTTAAGATAAATAAATCCAATTGGCCATGACAAACGGGCAGATCGAGAGAAATACAAATCGATAAAAATCATGCATAATAAAGTTTAGAAAAGACTTAATACTTCTCATAAATATTTAGATCATAAACCCACAATTTACCAAATCTCAACAAACACACCTCAAAAGAACATTACATCAGATAGAACTCCAAGAAGATCGAGGAGAATATTGTATTGAAGATCAAAGAGGGAGAATAAGCCATCTAGCTACTAGCTATGGACCGGTAGGTGTGTGGTAAACTACTCAAGCATCATCGAAAGACAACAATGATGATGTAGAAGCCCTTCGTGATTGATTTCCCTTCCGATAGAGTACCGAAAAGGCCCTCAGATGGGATCGTGAAAGAACAGAATATTGTGGTGGTGAAAAAAGTGTTTCGGGTGGATCTTTGTTGGTTTGGGAATATTTCCCAATTTATAGAGGTGTAATTAGGTCAAGGGGTGCTACAGGGGGCCCACAAGCCCAGGGGCGCGCCGTGTGAGCTAGTGGCTCACCCGTAGCTCTTCTGGCCTCCTCCCGAATCTTTTAGGGTCCCTTCTAGTGAAGAAAAAATCATCATAAAGTTTCATCGCGTTTGGACTTCGTTTGGTACTGAGTTTCTGAAAATCCAAAAACAAGAAAAAAAACAACATCTGGCACTAGGCACTAGGTTAATAGGTTAGTCCCAAAAATAATATAAAATAACATATAAAGCATCCAAGATTGACAATATAATAGCATAGAACAATAAAATATTATAGATACGTTGGAGACATATCATGTAGGTGCAAAAGGGAATACTTATGATTTTTCGAAGTATATTATGTGTATCCCTCACTCATTACTCATGATTTTCCGAAACCACAAGAATCCTTAGAATGAGATTTCAACTTAGCACCTTTTCTTTTGAGATTTTGAGAAGGAATCCTAGAAGCTTATTGTTCCTCATCAATGTCTTTGTATGAACTCCTTGTATTTTGTGTTCCAAATTAAGCATCTCACATGTATGAAAACAACAACTATGGAAATTTTTGTTAAGAGGAAATAAGCATATATGGCTGGGATGGTCGGCAGAAGACCCAAATTTTCGGATATTGAAACATTCGGCCTAAGCAGAAGGAACATGTCAGTGCTGGAGAATTAATGGAGCATACATATATGGAAGGAACGCTGCTACGCACGCGACACTCCATGCATGACCTTCGCACGATTCTACACATCCATCTGTCAAATTATTGAATGGAGTGCAGCATGACCATCTGATCATTAATCGTGCATGAATCGTCCATGGAGCATCGCCTATGAAGTAGTTCCGATATCGCAGTGCAAACTTTGTTTCTTCTTTTGCATGAAAGAATTTCAAACTTACAAGCGTGACTTTGGCCACGCCCCCAAAGCAGCCACCAATAGGAAATTAGTTTTGAAGAGTTCAGTCTGATAATAAGCTGCTCGGTTAGCATCCAATGTTCATAGCCTGGTCACATAAAATTCTTTTTTTAAAGGTCACTGTCATCTTCTTTTTTAAGGGAAGGCCATCATGGCTAGCTTTATTAAATCAAATTACACTTACTAAAAAGCTAGAAACAAAAGCAGGAGGTGAGTCCAACCACACAGAGAGCAGATCAATACGACCTTGTTGCTCTAGCACATGAGCTACCATATTGGATTCACGGTTACAAATGCTCAACCAAAACCTTCCTGAAATCATGCCTAAGAGCTCCGCAGTCGTCGAGAATTGGCGTTGTTATCATTGAGTGCCCAACTATGATCAAGTTATTCATCTACACCAGGAGAGAGTTGCACTAAAGAGTATAGGCCAGTTCGTAGCCTTCAACAAGAGCTGCCGCTTCAGTAGAGATGACATCCGATACGTGTTCTAACTTTGCAATAGTTGCACCTATGAACAAATCGGTGCTATCCCGAACAACGGCACCACATACCCCCGAGTAGTCCATCTCTAAGAAGGCCGCAGCAACATTCAGAACAAATTGTCCAGAGAGTGGTTTCCTCCAACAGTTTAGTCTAGGAGCTCCTGGTGGTTTACATGCTTGTCGGTGAAGCGACACCTACAGGATCACACGGATCCCTTCTACGGTTTGGCAGGGAGCAGGAGTTGGGAAAAGAGCGGATCTAAAGGTCAACACGACGAATTTTTATCCAGGTTCGGGCCGCTGAGAAGTGTAAGACCCTAGTCCTGTTTGATTGTGTATTATGTGTTCTTGAGCTCCGGCTAGCTGCTCACATGCATGCTGGGCCGAGAGGTTCAAAAGTTCGAATCCTCCTCTAGTACGCCATGAGCCTCCTTTTATATGTCCAAGGGGCTGCCACAGTGACACACAGGAGGTGTAAAGCTGTTACAGTACCTATGTTTACCGTCGGCGTCTTAGGACAAAGACCATAAATGCACTGCTACGTGCCCTTTAGCTTTATTGGGAATGGGAGGCGAGCCTATCTCATCCGTTGCCGCCTCGCCCTGGCTTGACACGCGTCCACCCCGACGAGGCATGCTGTGCCAGGTTGGCTGGCCAGCTGCTGCGCTGGAGAGGTGGCAGGGTCTTCACGAAGATCTGCATGTTACCACGCAGGTGCTTGCCAGGCTGGCGAGCTGGCCACTGCGTTGGAGTGGTGACGGGGAAGCAGAGTCTTGCCGCAGTCTTGCTGACGCCCTCGGCAAGGATCCTGACCGGGCTTCGCGGACGTCCCCGGCAAGGATCTTGCCGGAGCCTCGTCATCAGGCCTTCACAAAGATTTGCACACCACTACGCGCTCACCCTTGGATCTTAGTTTTAACATTGTCGATGGTGTCAGAGCTCTCAACCTGAAGGGTGCCTTTGTGAGTGATTTGCAAATTGTCCCCGACAAGGATCTTGCCGGGGCCTCGCGAGCCATCCCGGCAAGGATCTTGCCGGGGGTCCAGCTTGTCCTCTGTCTTGTATCTTGCTCTCAGTCTCTCCCCTTCAGGCCTCGCCACGGGAGTGTTTATGATTGCCCGTGCACAAGTATGGGGTGCTAAAGAGCCCAGACTTTAGTACACCGACAGGAACCCCCGGGCCTGGGCCATACACGGGTGCAAGGCGTCGTTGGGCCAGGCCCAAACAGTGCGCGGGCAGGCGTGGTAGGGAAATAACTGCTATAATCTTCTCGTCTGTCATGCTCACAGTGGCCCATGAATAGCCTTTTTTCACGGGGTGGTAATCGCCGTTCCATGCTTCCCACTATACCCGTCTTTTTCGCCACGTACGCCGCATGCATGGCACGGGGTAGGTGGCAGATGCGTGGGATATGGGAAGGCGCGCTATGGCAGATACCCACGCACCTTTGATTGGCGCGGGGAGGGCGGTTGACGACCCCGCTCGTTGCCAACGGCTTTAATGAGCTGGATTCGAAGGAGTTCCTCTGGGAAGGCATAGCACCAGCCCCTAGCTCTTCCTGCCTGGCTATAAAAAGGGAGTTGGGAGGAGGAAGGAGGGGCATCCCCTTGCGTCTTGTCTTCTTCTCTATTCTCCATCCACCAATTATGCCGAGAGGGCACGGTCGCGGCCGTCCCTCTGCAGAGGCGACTAGATCTTCCTCTCGCCAGAGAGTTGTGGCAGTTAAGGAAGAACCATATGCTCAAGAGGGAGGCGTTGGGCGGGGCCGCGATCGACGAGGTGGTCGAGGCGGAAAAGGGCGCGAAAGAGGAACACCTATAGCGCCGCCGCCTCCTCGCGCTTCGTCAAGCGGCCATGTCGGGAACACGGCGCTGGAGTTCATCCTGCAGCTGCGCGAGCTACCGTGCAGCCGCCTTCGCGTTCCCGAGGCGTTCGCAAGGGTGCTGGAGGTGGACCAGCCATCAAGGTTGAGGCTTCACATGAAGGGATGTTGCAATGGCGACATGTGGGCGAACGAAAGTTCCCCATCCCTCATGTAATGCTTCTTCGTCATGGTTGGAAAGCCTTCGCACGTGCCCACTGCCCGATGAAGGGGCACGTCCTCCACTTCAAATTGGTGGAGACTGACCACTTCTCCATCAGGGTTTTTGGGCGCTCGGGAATCTGGCTAGGGTGCTGCGTGGAGAGCTCGACCGACGATGAGAGTTCCTCCTCGAGGGATAGCGATGAGGAGGAGACCGGTGGTGAGGACGACGGGGACGGGTTCGACTAAATGTCGGACGCACCGTCCCGGGCGACACCGGCAGCGCCACCACCTGCATCTGATCTTCTCCCCGGCAAAGCGACTTTCCGAGGGATGGTTCTTGGCGGTGGCTTCTCAAGCCAGCTCCTTGAACTTCTTTGGGCGGCCGCTTATAGCGGCCGGCGCTGGAAGGCCGGAGAAGACGAAGAAGGCGGGTGCGGGCCGTCAAGTTGGAGTACGATAGCACGACGCCTTCATCGCATATTGCCGGCCCGCTGCCTCATCTTTCGGCTTCTTGCTACCTCTTGAGCACAGCATTCGTTTTCCCTTGAAGAGGAAAGGGTAATGTAGTAAAGTAGCGTAAGTATTTCCCTTAGTTTTTTATCCAGTAGGAGACCACGCACAAGTCCCTCGCACCTACACAAACAAACAAATCCTCGCAATGAACACGATAAAGGGGTTGCCAATCCCTTCACGGTCACTTACAAGAGTGAGATATGATAGATATGATAAAATAATATTTTTTGGTATTTTTATGATAAAGATGCAAAGTAAAATAAAAGGCAATAAAAATAACTAAGTGTTGGAAGATTAATATGATGGAAAATAGACCCAGGGTCCATAGGTTTCACTAGTGGCTTCTCTCAAGAGCATAAATATTACGGTGGGTGAACAAATTACTATTGAGCAATTGATAGAATTGAGCATAGTTATGAGAATATCTAGGTATGATCATGTACATAGGCATCACGTCTGAGACAAGTAGACCGACTCCTGCCTGCATCTACTACTATTACTCCACACATTGACCGCTATCCAGCATACATCTAGAGTATTAAGTTCATAAGAACGGAGTAACGCTTTAAGCAAGATGACATGATGTAGAGGGATAAACTCATGCAATATGATATAAACCCAATCTTGTTATCCTCGATGGCAACAATACAATACGTGCCTTGCTGCCCCTACTGTCACTGGGAAAGGACACCGCAAGATTGAACCCAAAGCTAAGCACTTCTCCCATTGCATGAAAGATCAATCTAGTAGGCCAAACCAAACTGATAATTCGAAGAGACTTGCAAAGATAACCAATCATACATAAAAGAATTCAGAGAAGATTCAAATATTGTTCATAGATAAACTTGATCATAAACCCACAATTCATCGATCTCAACAAACACACCGCAAAAGAAGATTACATCGAATAGATCTCCACGAGAGAGGGGGAGAACATTGTATTGAGATCCAAAAAGAGAGAAGAAGCCATCTAGCTAATAAATATGGACCCGAAGGTCTGAGGTAAACTACTCACACATCATCGGAGAGGCTATGGTGTTGATGTAGAAGCCCTCCGTGATTGATGCCCCCTCCGGCAGAGCTCCGGAAAAGGCCCCAAGATGGGATCTCACGGGTACAGAAGGTTGCGGCGGTTGAATTAGGTTTTTGGCTCCGTATCTGGTAGTTTGGGGGTACGTAGGTATATATAGGAGGAAGAAGTACGTCGGTGGAGCAACATGGGGCCCACGAGGGTGGAGGGCGCGCCCCCTACCTCATGCCCTCCTGGTTGATGTCTTGACTAGGGTCCAAGTCCTCTGGATCACATTCGTTCCGAAAATCACGTTCCCGAAGGTTTCATTCCGTTTGGACTCCGTTTGATATTCTTTTTCTGCGAAACTCTGAAATAGGCAAAAAACAGCAATTCTGGGCTGGGCCTCCGCTTAATAGGTTAGTCCCAAAAATAATTTAACAGTGTATAATAAAGCCCATTAATGTCCAAAACAAAATATAATATAGCATGGAACAAACAAAAATTATAGATACGTTGGAGACGTATCAAGCATCCCCAAGCTTAATTCCTGCTCGTCCTCGAGTAGGTAAATGATAAAAAAAGAATTTTTGATGTGGAATGCTACTTACCATAATTTTAATGTAATTTTACTAATTGTGGTATGAATGTTCATATCTGAAAGATCCAAGATAAAAGTTTTATATTGACATAAAAGTAATAATACTTCAAACATACTAACTAAGCAACTATGTCTTCTCAAAATAACATGGCCAAAGAAAGTTCATCCCTACAAAATCATATAGTTTAGTCATGCTCCATTTCCGTCACACAAGAATGCTCTCATCATGCACAACCCCGATGACAAGCCAAGCAACTGTTTCATACTTTAGTAATCTCAAACCTTTCAACCTTCACGCAAGACATGAGCGTGAGCCATGGATATAGCTCTATGGTGGAATAGAATATAATGATGGGGGTTATGTGGAGAAGACAAAAAGGAGAAAGTCTCACATCAACGTGGCTAATCAATGAGCTATGGAGATGCCCATCGATTGATGTTAATGCAAGGAGTAAGGATTGCCATGCAACGGATGCACTAGAGCTATAAATGCATGAAAGCTCAACAAAATAAACTAAGTGGGTGTGCATCCAACTTGCTTGCTCACGAAGACCTAGGGCATTTGAGGAAGCCCATTGTTGGAATATACAAGCCAAGTTCTATAATGAAAAATTCCCACTAGTATATGAAAGTGACAAAACAAGAGACTCTCTATCATGAAGATCATGGTGCTACTTTGAAGCACAAGTGTGGAAAAAGATAGTAGCATTGTCCCTTCTTATTTATTATATTTTTTTGGGCCTTCTCTTTTTTTTGGCCTTTCTCATTTTTTTATTGGGACAATGCTCTATGAATGATGATCATCACACTTCTGTTTATTTACAACTCAATGATTACAACTCGATACTAGAACATAGTATGACTCTATATGAATGCCTCCGGCGGTATACCGGGATAGCAACGAATCAAGAATGACATGTATGAAAAATTATGAACGGTGGCTTTGCCACAAATACGATGTCAGCTACATGATCATGCAAAGCAATATGACAATGATGAAAGTGTCATGATAAACGGAACGGTGGAAAGTTGCATGGAAATATATCTCGGAATGGCTATGGAAATGCCATAATAGCTAGGTATGGTGGCTGTTTTGAGGAAGATATAAGGAGGTTTATGTGTGAAAGAGCGTATCATATCACGGGGTTTGGATGCACCGGCGAAGTTTGCGCCAACCCTCGATGTGAGAAAGGGCAATGCATGGTACCGAAGAGGCTAGCAATGATGGAAGGGTAAGAGTGCGTATGATCCATGGACTCAACATTAGTCATAAAGAACTCACATACTTATTGCAAAAATCTACAAGTCATCAAAACCAAGCACTACGCGCATGCTCCTAGGGGATAGATTGGTAGGAAAAGACCATCGCTCGTCCCCGACCGCCACTCATAAGGAGGACACTCAAAGAACACCTGATGTTTCAAATTTGTTACATAATGTTTACCATACGTGCATGCTACGGGACTTGCAAACTTCAACACAAGTATTTCTCAATTTCATAACTGCTCAACTAGCACAACTTTAATATCACTACCTCCATATCTCAAGACAATCATCAAGCATCAAACTTCTCTTAGCATTCAACACATTCATAAGAAAGTTTTTTACTAGTCTTTGAATACCTAACATATTAGGATTAATTTCCCAACTTAAGAAAATTACCATGCTGTTTAATACTCTCAAAATAATATAAGTGAAGCATGAGAGAATAGTAGTTTCTATAAAACAAAATCACCGCCATGCTCTAAAAGATATAGTGAAGGACTAGAGCAAAAACTATATAGCTCAAAAGATATAAGTAAAGCGCATAGAGTATTCTAATAAATTACAAAGCATATGTGACTATCTCAAAAGGTGTGTACAGCAAGGATGATTGTGGCAAACTAACAAATAAAGACTCAAATAATACAAGACGCTCCAAGCAAAACACTTATCATGTGGTGAATAAAAATATGGCTCCAAGTAAAGTTACCGATGGAAGTAGACGAAAGAGGGGATGCCTTCCGGGGAATCCCCAAGCTTTGTCTTTTAGGTGTCCTTAGATTATCTTGGGGTGCCATGGGCATCCCCAAGCTTAGGCTCTTGCCACTTCTTGTTCCATAATCCATCAAATCTTTCACCCAAAACTTGAATACTTCACAACACAAAACTCAGCAGTAAATCTCGTGAGTTCCGTTAGCGAAAGAAAACAAAAAACCACTTCAAGGTACTGTAATGAACTCATTCTTTATTTATATTTGTGTTAAACCTACTGTATTCCAACTTCTCTATGGTTTATAAACTATTTTACTAGCCATAGATTCATCAAAATAAGCAAACAACACACGAAAAACAGAATCTATCAAAAACAGAACAGTCTGTAGTAATCTGTAACTAACGCAAACTTCTGGAACTCCAAAAAATCTACCAAAATAGGACGAATTATACAATTTGTTTATTATTCGGCAGCAATTGGAATAAATATTTTATCACGTTCTGGTGTTTTTTAACAATTATTTTCATGAACAGAAAGTTTCTGGAATTTTCAGCAAGATCAAGTAACTATCATCCAAGAAGATCCTATAGGTTAAACTTCGCACAAACACTAATTAAAACATAAAAAAACACATCTAACCAGAGTCTAGATCAAATATTTATTCCTAAACAGAAGAAAAATGCAAAAAAACTAACAATAAAATTGGGTTGCCTCCCAACAAGCGCTATCGTTTAAGACCCCTAGCTAGGCATAATAGCAAGGATAGATCTAGGTATTGCCATCTTTAGCTTTCAATTTTTTAGCGGAATCATGCTCGAATCTGGAAGGTTCTTTAAGTTTCCCTTCATATTCAGAAATTTTTAGATCTAAAGAATCCAACCGCTTATTGCAAAGGGTAATCAACATATTCATGCGGTGAATATTTCCGCTAACACTCTTAAGAGGCTCAAGAGACTTTTGTAAGATCTTAGTTACTTCGCAAATCTTTTCAAAAACTTGTGTTTCTTCCTGGGCATGTTGCGGCCCCTTTTTTTGAGGTAGTGTTCCCACTACCCCTTCTATGATTTCTTGCGCAACACTGGGATCAATTTCAATAAAATTTCCTTTGGCAACACAATCCAAGAGTTGTCTATGGGACATATTCAGTCCAACGTAAAAACTGCGAAGCAAAATTCTAAAATTCACCTCTAAGGTGCAATTACGATAAGATTCCATCCTATACCAAGCATCCTTTAAGTTTTCTCCTTGTCTTTGTTTAAAGTGGAGAACTTCAAACTCAGGGGACAAAGGAGCAGATAGGGGACTAGCCATAACGACAAGCAAACAAAAAGGAGGCGAACGGAAAAGAGAGGGCGAATAAAACGGCAAGGGTGAAGTGGGGGAGAGGAAAACGAGGGGCAAATGGAAAATAATGTAATGCGGGAGATAAGGGTTTGTGATGGGTACTTGGTATGTTGACTTTTGCATAGACTCCCCGACAACAGCGCCAGAAATCCTTCTTGCTACCTCTTGTGCACTGCGTTGGTTTCCCCTTGAAAAGGAAAGGGTGATGCAGCAAAGTAGCATAAGTATTTCCCTCAGTTTTTGAGAACCAAGGTATCAATCCAGTAGGAGACCACGCACAAGTCCCTCGCACCTACACAAACAAATAAATCCTCGCAACCAACGCGATAAAGGGGTTGTCAATCCCTTCGCGGTCACTTACGAGAGTGAGATCTGATAGATATGATAAGATAATATTTTTGGTATTTTTATGATAAAGATGCAAAATAAACTAAAAGGCAATAAAAATAACTAAGTGTGGGAAGATTAATATGATGGAAAATAGACCCGGGGGCCATAGGTTTCACTAGTGGCTTCTCTCAAGAGCATAAATATTATGGTGTTGAACAAATTAATATTGAGCAATTGATAGAATTGAGCATAGTTATGAGAATATCTAGGTATGATCATGTATATAGGCATCACGTCCGAGACAAGTAGACCGACTCCAACCTGCATCTAGTACTATTAGTCCACACATCGACCGCTATCCAGCATGCATCTAGAGTACTAAGTTCATAAGAACGGAGTAATGCTTTAAGCAAGATGACATGATCTAGAGGGATAAACTCATGCAATATGATATAAACCCCATCTTGTGATCCTCGATGGCAACAGTACAATACGTGCCTTGCTGTCCCTACTGTCACTGGGAAAGGACACCGCAAGATTGAACCCAAAGCTAAGCACTTCTCCCATTGCAAGAAAGATCAATCTAGTAGGCCAAACCAAATTGATAATTCGAAGAGACTTGCAAAGATAACCAATCATACATAAAAGAATTCAGAGAAGATTCAAATATTGTTCATAGATAAACTTGATCATAAACCCAAAATTCATCGATCTCAACAAACACACCACAAAAGAAGATTACATCGAATAGATCTCCACGAGAGAGGGGGAGAACATTGTATTGAGATCCAAAAAGAGATAAGAAGCCATCTAGCTAATAACTATGGACCCGAAGGTCTGAGGTAAACTACTCACACATCATCGGAGAGGCTATGGTGTTTATGTAGAAGCCCTCCTTGATCGATGCCCCCTCCGGCGGAGCTCTGGAAAAGGCCCCAAGATGGGATCTCACGGGTATAGAAGGTTGCGGCGGTGGAATTAGGTTTTTGGCTCCGTATCTGGTAGTTTGGGGGTACAGAGGTATATATAGGAGGAAGAAGTACGTCGGTGGAGCAACATGGGGCCCACGAGGGTGGAGGGTGCGCCTGGGGGGTAGGCGCGCCCCCTACCTCATGCCCTCCTGGTTAATGTCTTGACGTAGGGCCCAAGTCCTCTGGATCACGTTCGTTCCAAAAATCACGTTCCTGAAGGTTTCATTCCGTTTGGACTCCGTTTGATATTCTTTTTCTGCGAAACTCTGAAATAGGCAAAAAAACAACAATTCTGGGCTGGGCCTCCGGTTAATAGGTTAGTCCCAAAAATAATATAAAAATGTATAATAAAGCCCATTAATGTCCAAAACAAAATATAATATAGCATGGAACAATAAAAAATTATAGATATGTTGGAGACGTATCACGCCACCAACGTTGCAGCTCTGCTCGTCGCGCGTGACCTGACAAGATCGCGGCGCGGGGGCCGGTGGGGGTGTCTTGGAGGCTGCCACGCCGCCCGTGGGTAGCACGGCTCCGTTTTTGGACGCAGCGGCATGTGGCTCGTCGTCTCGGGCACGAGCGACGCCGCTCGCCTGGCTTCGGTTGCCAGACTATCGGGGATGGTCGTGCTCCGCACCTCCGCTACCATCCGCAACTACCCCATCACCCGTCCCTGTTGGCGCGGGCAATCCGACTCCATAAGAACCGATCGCTGCGATCCCCTTCTTCTTGGGAGCCATGGTGGTCGAGGAAGCGACGCACTAACCCCTAGACCGGGTTTGCAGAACACACTTTGCCCCTACCTGGCGCGCCAAAGATGTCGGTGAAGCGACACCTACAGGATCACACGGATCCCTTCTACGGTTTGGCAGGGAGCAAGAGTTGGGCGAAGAGCGGATCTAAAGGTCAACACGACAAATTTTTATCCAGGTTCGGGCCGCTGAGAAGCGTAAGACCCTAGTCCTGTTTGATTGTGTATTCTGTGTTCTTGAGCTCCGGCTAGCTGCTCGCATGCATGCTGGGCCGAGAGGTTCAAAAGTTTGAATCCACTTCCAGTATGCCGTGGGCCTCCTTTTATATGTCCAAGGGCTGCCACAGTGACACACAGGAGGTGTAAAGCTGCTACAGTACCTATGTTTATCGTCGGTGTCTTAGGACAAACGCCATAAATGCACTGCTTACGTGCCCTTTAGCTTTATCAGTGACGGGAGGGGAGCCCGTCCCGTCCGTTGCCACCACGCCCTGTCTTGACACGCGTCCACGCCGACGAGGCATGCAGTGCCAGGTTGGCTGGTCAGGTGCTGCGCTGGAGAGGTGGCAGGGTCTTCACGAAGATCTGCATGTCACCACGCAGGTGCTTGCCAGGCTGGCGAGCTGGCCACTGCGCTGGAGTGGTGACGGGGAAGCGGAGTCTTGCCACGGTCTTGCCGACGCCCCCGACAAGGATCCTGCCGGGGCTTCACGGACGTCCCTGGAAAGGACCTTGTCGGAGCCTCGTCATCGGGCCTTCACAAAGATCTGCACACCACCACGTGTGCACCCATGGATCTTGGTTTTAACATTGTCGATGGTGTCAGAGCTCTCAACCTCAAGCGTGCCTTTGTGAGTGATCTGCAAATCGTCCCCGACAAGGATCTTGCCGGGGGTCCAGCTTGTCCTCTGTCTTGTATCTTGTTCTCGGTCGCCCCCCTTCAGGCCTCGCCGCGGGTGTGGCTACGACTGCCCGTGCACAAGTATGGGGTGCTAAAGAGCCCAGACTTTAGTACACCGACAATGCTGTCAGCTTAGGTGACTTAGGTGCATGTTATTGAAATTTTAAAACAGGGAGATGAAATTGGAAACTTATAAACTGACTCGATACTCTGAGTTACGCCATAAAAAACAAATTTATAAGGGGATAACACC
The DNA here is from genome assembly GCA_021605205.1 of Aegilops longissima. Classification (NCBI taxonomy): domain Eukaryota; kingdom Viridiplantae; phylum Streptophyta; class Magnoliopsida; order Poales; family Poaceae; genus Aegilops; species Aegilops longissima. The sequence goes on along the minus strand of CM038678.1, from coordinate 59,325,142 downwards.
AAAACAGTAGTTTGAAGCAAACAGTAAACCATATTCAAGATCTCAATTTTGCCGGGCAAGGAAAGCAGAGAAGACAAAATTGGTTCTCATTTTTCATTGCCAACAAACTGGCAATCTTTTAAACTGAAATTTCTTACACAATTGCTAACCAAAGTAGCATGCTAATTTCTCAAACTTGACGGGTAAGTTGTTGTTGTTTGAAGAGGCGCGAGGCATAAATTTGCCGCAGACAAAATTCATAAGAAGTATCAGTATCGACCCATAAATCAAGAACAGGCAAAATAGTAGCTCAAGCCTCTCTGCGCCAAGAAAGTACCGACAAATTGCATTACCCTGAGGTGGCTATGGAAAATGTGGATGCTCCCTGAGGGAGTCCCGGATTAGGGGGTGTCCGGATGTCCGGACTACCATCATCGGCCGGACTATCATCATCGACCGGACTATCATCATCGACCGGACTCCAAGACTATGAAGATACGAGATTGAAGACTTCGCCCCGTGTCCGGATGGGACTTTCCTTGGCGTGGAAGGCAAGCTTGGCGATACGGATATGTAGATCTCCTACCATTGTAACCAACTCTATGTAACCCTAGCCCTCTCCGGTGTCTATATAAACCGGATGGCTCTAGTCCGTAGGACATCATCATAACAACAACCCTTACAATCATACCATAGGCTAGCTTCTAGGGTTTAGCCTCCTTGATCTCGTGGTAGATCCACTCTTGTAAACATCCACAATATCAATATCAATCGAGCAGGACGTAGGGTTTTACCTCCATCAAGAGGGCCCGAACCTGGGTAAAACATCGTGTCCCTTGTCTCCTGTTACCATCCGCCTAGACGCACAGTTCGGGACCCCCTACCGAGATCCGCCGTTTTGACACCGACATTGGTGCTTTCATTGAGAGTTCCTCTGTGCCGTCGCCGATAGGAAGGATGCCTCCTCCTGTCTTCAAGGACGGTATTTTCGCCAAAGGAGCCCTGCGCCGCCAAACTATCCGCTAGGTGGTTTTATTATGACCGCTTTGTCCGCCACCGCTTCGACAATGACCTCTCAAGTCGTCAAAAGCAATTTTCACGTCAGCTCGAATTCGCCGAGCGGCTGGATCAATAGAGCTCTCGTCAGAACGAGCTCTTGGATCGCATCGCCGCCTCGGGAGTCGCCATGACTACAAACAGATTGGGCTTAAAACCGATCTGAGAGAGATTAACTCTCCCCAGGTCGCCCACCACGTTGCAATGGTAGAGGAACAATGCGGCGACGCTTCTCCTATATTGAAAACCAGTCATGTCCGGGCTTCCGAAACCCCCATGCCGGATTCCCGCGGAGGGACGGACTTCGATCAAGCACTGAACTTAAAGTCAGGTATCAAACCAGACTCGTTGGACAACGTCCAGCAATTTAAGCTTCCAAATTCGGAAACTTCTCGGCCTTCGAGCCTTGAGATGGGTAGGGTTCCGGACTTAATTCCACCCGCCCGCCCAGACATATGCGATCTATCTCTAATCCGGCAAGAGCCCGCTGAGACAGTACATCACTACTGGGCCAGATTCCTCCTGGTTATGGACAGGATAAAGGACTGCCAAGAGGAAAACGCAGTCTCAATTTTTTGCAATAATTGCACGGACGAGAGACTCTTGAACGCCGTCAGCCGTCGCGAAATTACACGCTTCGCCGACCTGGCGTCCATGGTACGAAAGTACTGTGCGATAGAGAGTTTCCGGACAACCGAAAATAATTTTTGGGACAATCCGGCCCTGAATACAACCCTAGTCCGCAACAAAAGGGTGCATTACACTCAGGCACCAGATACAAAAACCAAAAAGCAAAGACCCCATAAAGGGCACGGAACCGTACTAGAGGGATGGCTTAGAGGACCCTGTAAAATTCACAGTAAAGGCGCCGTCCCAACACATAACCTTCGAGCATGTTGGATATTACGGCAGGTGGCCAAAAGTGGAGAGGAGCTTCTAGCCCCGAAAAACCACTCCAACAACATCATCCTCAAACCAACGGTCAAGTGGAACGAGCAAATGGTCTAATAATGAGCGGCATCAAACCCAGACTAGTGCGGTCCCTTACGAAATCGACACGACCGGGTAGAGGAGCTCGACTTCAGACTGGGGCTGCGGACAACGCCTAACCGTACTACTGGATTCACACCATTCTTTATGGTATACTGGCGCAGAAGCAGTTTTGCCTGCGACATCATTCATGACTCACCTCGAAGTGCGCATGTACGAAGAAAGAGAAGCCGAGTTGGATCGGCAGGACAGCTTGGACGCATTGAAGAAGAGCGCGACGCCGCCAAGGCTCGCTCCGCATTTTATCAGCAGCAGGCTCAAGATATCAAAGCAGAAGCACGGGCCAAGACTTACAACGTTGGCGAACTGGTTCTACGCTGCGGACAAGAAAAAGGACAAGCTCAAGCCCAAATGGGAAGGCCCTTCATCATCGATCAAGTCCTCGACCGGCGGAGCGCACCGCTCACTGAAATGCATCGGATAACCGACTCGAGCCGAACCCATGGAACGCAGCCCGCCTCCGACGATTCTATGCCTAGCGCCGTACTAAGAGTTCGTCCCTTTCCCCCCGTCCAATTTTTTTTTACTTCAGCTGCCTTCTGTTTATATTTTTCTTCTCAAACCTATTCATCCAAGCCTCAAAGGGCCTACTTGCGCAACGTTCGCGCGCAATTGATGTGCTATCCGCACTCATTATACCTGGGGGCTTCTTTACCAGAAGCTTAATTATACGGGCTTCATGCCCAGCACATGTGTCAAGCCTCCACATGTACCTTTTATTCACCATTATATGCATCGATATGACTTAAGTTTTGGCCAAGCTGGGTTGCCTGGCTCCTGTGCTTACCCCTACGTTCCCGATTGTTCGGCTAGGAGGTAAAGGGAGCACCTCTGCGATTGTTACTGCCGGGTCAGCCGGATGTGTACCTCAGACTAGGTGAAGCCGAAAGCTAGCGTTCTTAAGGGAATATTCGGTCGGTGACTTAAAAGACGATTTTTTATCCACTTATTTATCTGCCCCCAGATGTTTTTCTGCTTTTTTCGCAGTCCGGACATGCACTTTAGGGCATGCCACCCCCAGAGGAAAGGAACCCTTAACGGAACTATTCTCCTGGAAGATGTTTCTTACTACCCATGTAATATAACATAACTAGTTGTGCACTTGTCCGATAAAGCATCGATGACCCCTACTTTGGTCTCCATGCATACCCCGGTTGTTTCATAACCGAGAAGGTATTCAGACACACTCCGGACTCTAGGGTCCCGAGGTCGGCTTAAAAGGTCGGCAAAGACAAACGATCTACAATCCGCTAGAAGGTATTTTGTATGTCATTTTATAATACATTGTCAAATCGAGTGATTGTATTCTTCCTCAGTCCCGTCTAACAGGTTGTCTAATTTACAGTCCTGTTGGGAAAATTTAGCGGCCAACTCCACTTGGCCGTATACTAAACTCACAGGGATCTCCTTCCCATCGGGCCCCACAGGTCCGACTTTGGCCATGTGGTTGGGATCCGCCTTCTTGTACCGCGTCTTTACCATGGCCCAGGCCTCCCTGTCACCTTGGAGGCAGGCCGAAATCTTCCATATATGGAAGCGCTGCCGCACTCCCTTCAGCTTCTCGCAAGCTCCCCAAGACCCTCGGGTATGGAGAAGGCTGGCCATAACACCTGGATGACGCCGCTCATAGCCTGTCGAACTCGTTCAATCAGTTGCAACAATTCAGGAAGGTGATCACCCGTTGTTATAGGCATCTCCTCCGCAGGGCGACCTGTGAGCATACCTGCAGACATATTCTGTCAAATTCACTTCATCGCCGAACTCTTCTTTTCAAAGGAGTTCGCTCAAGCACTTACTATATATGCCGCGACGAAGCCGCTGATTCTCCTTAACGGAGCCCGACAGCTCGGCCCGAACGCCTTTCAGCTCTTCTCCAAGCTGGGCATGGGCATCCTGGAGCTTGTTCCTTTCATGCTGCACCTTATGCAGCACCCTCTCGCCGGCCTTTAGTTGGCGCAGAAGTTCTTTCCTGTCCGGATCTTGTCCGGCAGCACCTGCAATGTTGTTTTTTAGACTTGCGCAAAGGCCAAACGCTACTTATCTTTCTAAAATAATGCGTTACCAGGAGAGGTCCTTGCGTTTCCTCCTGCGCCAGAAAATGCGGCCTCAAGTTGGGCCTTGCACTCTTGCAGCTCCTGAGACAGTTGGGTATTCTTCTCGGTAAGATCCTACGTTTCATATGATCCTTAAATCAGTTTAATATAACTACTTTAAGTCTCGGGGGCTACTGGCATATATAACTATTAAATTCTCTTACCCGTATGTCTTTTACATACTGCTCCGTGGCTCTGATAAAACCATCTTGAGCAGCACGAAGGTGCGCGTCCCCCGTGTTAAAGGCATTCAACGCCTCGGGGGAGAAGCACGCGTCACGAAATCTTGTCGCGGCGCTGTGATTCAGGGCACTCTCCACCTCGGACTTGGTGGCGGACAGTCGCCGGCATCCTCCGTCGGAGGAATGTCCGCTCGCGCTTTGCGCCGCCCCCCTCGACCAGGTGTGGAGCCCGGCCGGTAGAGGTTGGATTGACAACTTTCACGCCCGCGATCGGCGGACGCTTTTTTCCCTATAAAAGTCATGAGCACTCAAACGCTTCTAGGAACGTTGCTCTAAATACTGAATTGTGAGCCACACCTTTGCGGCGGCGTTTCAGTCCGCGTCGCGCTCCTCTTCCGCCATGGTCCGAATCTGGCCCTTGTTGGTCAGCCACCGCTGGCTCGGCCGCCCTAAAGGCGCCTCCTGCACAGTGCCATCATATACGGTGGTCGAAATAAGCAAGGAAGGAATAGCGGTGTCGGGCTTGGGCGCAATCACACGGGAAGCCGGATATAGTCCGGGATAGTCGGCCGTGATGGCGACTAAAGCATTGTCCATGCTAAGCTGGTGGAACACCCGCCGATTAGCTCCACCTTTATGTCCGGATCCTCTTCGAGGCCGGATCCCGGATCTCTCGATCCTCGGGCTGCGGAGCCGGACTTAGGATGCCCTCCACGGTCCGGCGCAGTTCTTGCGTCGAAAGAAGAACACAATATAAGAAACTTAGGTTTCGAAAGGCACGGGTCGGACACGCTGAGTGTTCGCTTACCCAAGGCCGGGGATTATTCATGAAAAACCCATTTAACGGGTTCGTACGAAGGAAATCCTCCTTCTCCCCCTTATACAGGCCGGACAAGATCGTCACCAGATCTTGGCGAATCCGCCCTTGCGGCCATGACGGGTGGCATCGTCCTCCCGCTGAAATCCCACATGGGTGGCCCTCAGATTGTAGTGGCTGCACCCCAAGATAATGCATGTTGCCATGATTCCAATCATGGTCAACCCGGCATGGGCCAAGAACCTTATTCGCCCATCAAATGATGGACGCTCTTGTCTTCCTCCGGATGGGGCTCATGGACGCCAACTAAGGCGTTTCTTGAGAGGAGCATTGCTGAACTCCGGAGGCCGATCCGAACAGGGTCCGCAGCGGAGCGTCTTCTATATAAAACCATTCGAAGGCCGTCTTGGACGCCTTCTTAGGGGTTCCGGATGGATATCCGTCCGGCAATGCGCCATATTTCGGCGCCGCCCACTTGATATATGGACCCCTCGTGAGAGCGGGGTACAAGGCAGAACAACCTCTTCCACAGCGTGAAGTGGGGCTCGACGCCCAGGAAAAGCTCGGAAAGAGCTATATAACCCGCAATATGCAGGATTGAGGCGGGCGTGAGGTGATGAAGCTGGAGTCCGTAGAACTCCAGGAGCCCGCGGAGGAATGGATGTACAGAAATCTGAGCCCCTTATCGAGATAGGGGACGAAGCATACCCGCCCCTTTGTTGGGATTTGGGGTAACCTCCGCTTGCTTCCCACCTTTGTAGGTGGCCAGCCCGCTCGAACCGGAACCATGAAGGCCGGAGGAGATACCCCCACTTGGAGCTTCACCAGCTCGTTGTGCGGAAGCAGCATCTCCTCCAATCTCTGGCAAAGGGCCGGGAGTGCGAGAAGAGGAGCCGCGTTGACGGTCCATGATGGAATGGATTCTTGGTCGAAAGCGCTCCGATGAGTATTTTGAGAGGAAGATGGTGATTTGGATCTGGATTCTTGCCTCCCTTATAGGCAGATTATTCGCACAACTAGGGGTAAAACATAAAAGACACCCGGCTTTTCACGTTCGCTGACGCGTGGAAGAAGGCCATTATTGGGCGTGGAAGCCAAGACGCGCAACATTGATGAGGAAGCTGGACACTCATTCGCGGTACGTAGAACTTGAAGGAGAACCCGCCTTGCAACGCCGAAGACTACACGCATGCTGGACTTATCGTCATTGAAGCCTGGTTCGGGGGCTACTGAGGGAGTCCCGGATTAGGGGGTGTCCGGATGTCCGGACTACCATCATCGGCCGGACTATCATCATCGACCGGACTATCATCATCGACCGGACTCCAAGACTATGAAGATACGAGATTGAAGACTTCGCCCCGTGTCCGGATGGGACTTTCCTTGGCGTGGAAGGCAAGCTTGGCGATACGGATATGTAGATCTCCTACCATTGTAACCAACTCTATGTAACCCTAGCCCTCTCCGGTGTATATATAAACCGGATGGCTCTAGTCCGTAGGACATCATCATAACAACAACCCTTACAATCATACCATAGGCTAGCTTCTAGGGTTTAGCCTCCTTGATCTCGTGGTAGATCCACTCTTGTAAACATCCACAATATCAATATCAATCGAGCAAGACGTAGGGTTTTACCTCCATCAAGAGGGCCCAAACCTGGGTAAAACATCGTGTCCCTTGTCTCCTGTTACCATCCGCCTAGACGCACAGTTCGGGACCCCCTACCCGAGATCCGCCGGTTTTGACACCGACACTCCCAGTTCAAAATAGGGGATTCAAACCAATCAACATGAATGTTCAACCAATCCATCCATTGATTATAGATATATAAATAACATAAGCCAATTTGCTTAAACAGTTCAACCGATCCATGAACCTCCTCTGTGTGTGTCCAGTTTTTGACATCAAGGGCTTGTTGAGAAAATGAAATGCTGAAACAAATACGAGAGTTTGTGGAGGTGCACAACGAGCGTTTGGAAGATGCTGGGTGCAGAATAAAATCCAAGTATTGCCAATGAACAGCTAATTTCGAGTGGATCAGTGTGCACATAAGAAAACAACTTGAACTAGCGTATACATTTTGCACCATCACTAAAAACCAGAGCAACAATGTGCACCAAACTTAGTTAGAGCAACATGCTGATATGTCTCCAACATATCTATAATTTTTTACTGTTCCACGCTATTATATTATCTGATTTGGATGTTTAATGGGCTTTAATATGCTCTTTTATATTATTTTTGGGACTAACCTATTAACCGGAGGCCCAGTGCCAGTTTTTTTGCCTATTTTAGTGTTTGGCAGAAAAGAGATATCAAACGGAGTCCAAACGGAATGAAACCTTCGCGAGGATCTTTCTTGGACCGAAAGCAAACCAGAAGACTTGGAGATGAAGTCGGAGACGCTATGAGGCGGCCACGAGGCAGGAGGGCACGCCTAGGGGGGTAGGCGCGCCCCCACCCTCGTGGACCCCTCGTAGCTCCACAGACGTACTTCCTTCGCCTATATATACTCTTATAACCTAGAAACATCAGAGGGAGCCACGAAACAACTTTTCCACCGCTGAACCTTCTGTACCCATGAGGTCCCACCTTGGGGCCTTTTCTGGCGATCTGCTGGAGGGGGAATCGATCACGGAGGGCTTCTACATCAACACCATAGCCTCTCCGATGAAGCGTGAGTAGTTTACCACAGACCTTCGGGTCCATAGTTATTAGCTAGATGGCTTCTTCTCTCTCTTTGATTCTCAATACAAAGTTCTCCTCGATGTTCTTGGAGATCTATTCAATGTAATTCTTTTGCGGTGTGTTTGCCGAGATCCGATGAATTGTGGATTTATGATCTTGATTATCTATGAATATTATTTGGTTCTTCTCTGAATTCTTATATGCATGATTTGATATCTTTGCAAGTCTCTTCGAATTATCGGTTTAGTTTGGCCTACTAGATTGATCTTTATTGCAATGGGGCAAGTGCTTAGCTTTGGGTTCAATCTTGCGGTGTCCTTTCCCAGTGACAGTAGGGGCAGCAAGTCACGTATTGTATTGTTGCCATCAAGGATAAAAAGATGGGGTTTATACCATATTGCTTGAGTTTATCCCTCTACATCATGTCATCTTGCTTAATGCATTACTCTGTTCTTATGAACTTAATACTCTAGATGCATGCTGGATAGCGGTCGATGTGTGGAGTAATAGTAGTAGATGCAGAATCGTTTCGGTCTACTTGATACGGACATGATGCCTATATTCATGATCATTGCCTTAGATGTCTTCATAATTATGCGCTTTTCTATCAATTGCTCGGCAGTAATTTGTTCACCCACCGTAATTCATGCTATCTTGAGAGAAACCACTAGTGACACCTATGGCCCCCGGGTCTCTTTCTTATTATATTGCATCTCTTTTATTTACATCGCATCTCATTTACTATTTTGCAATCTTTACTTTCCAATCTATACGACAAAAATACCAAAAATATTTACTTTACTATCCTTATTAGATCTCACTTTTGTGAGTGACCGTGAAGGGTGACACCCCTTTATCGCATTGGTTGCAAGGTTCTTGATTATTTGTGCAAGTACTAGGTGACTTGCGCGTTGTCTCCTACTGGATTGATACCTTGCTTCTCAAAAACTGAGGGAAATACTTACGCTACTTTGTTGCATCATCCTTTCCTCTTCAAGGGAAAACCAACGCATGCTCAAGAGGTAGCACATGCATTTGAAGATTACGAGCTGACAGAACACTCACAAATGTGTTTCTACAATTTAAACTAGTTTAGTCCAGTCACACTCACATAAGTTGCTCGATGAACTGACAATCAATGCATCAGACATAATTTGGTGTCGTGTTAAGCATACAAGACTTTCTCCGACATGCTGTGCATCCTACAAATCATGCAAATTTCTGACTTGAAGAAGGTCGGTAACACATATGGTAGAGCTCTTCAGCTTTGTTTTCAGTGATTGAGTCAAGAAAATTTACTGTCGTCCTTTTTAGCACCGTTGCCCAATTGAATAGACGATTCACAACATTGATTTCATGTTCAGTTCCTTTCAAGTCAGAGATTTCTACTTCTTCGAGGCAATTCAACACGAGTTCATTATTTTTCCAGCTTGTTTTTCTTTTTGGAAAAGGGAGGACACCAACCTCTACATCATTATGATGCACACAACCATCTTTGTTAAACGAAAGAAAATGGGTCCGAAAAGTACATAGTATCAACTAACACGACAAAACAAAAACAAAACACCACAACCAGTGGGTACAATAGAAAGATTACATGACTTAACAGCATAACCTATTAGTGGCATGCCAGCCAAACCGGTTGAATAACGCCTGTGCAGCTGTCTGGCTAGTACATGAATGCTATATGCTGACACAAGCACTCTAGGTCTTTTTGGGCTTTTGTATATGCGGTGCTTATGTTGATAATCATCGAATAGAATAGATTGTGTGTGTGTGTGCCTGTGTGTGTGTGTGTGTGTGTGTGTGTGTGTGTGTGTGTGTGTGTGTGTGGAAAGAGTAGAAGGGTTTCTGTGCAGTGTTGACATGCGTGGTGACAGGTTGTTGGTGTGTTGTTTTGGATCTCGGCCATTCACTGTGATGTTGGAGTATGATTTTCACCATATGTGGCGTGAAATTGGTTTTGCATTTTTAATCCTTGTATATTCTGTTCTTTTATATTGCTTTGTGCGGAGCTGGACTTAGGGTATGTTTGATTTGTGCCAAAGGTTGTTTAGCTAGCTTGAATTTTGTTGTTGTTGTTAAGGTTATGTTTGCCAACAATGGATCGGCCAATACTTGATTGAAAATAAAATAAACTACTCTGTATTGTATTTGATATGAAAATATTAGACCAATATCTTTTTTTAATTACTTGGATCGCTTACCACATGTGTCATGTTGTAAGATTAGACTAATACTTAACATAGTCTCGGTCTTTATTCCTAACAAAGGCCAATGTCGCTGCAAAACCGCTATCTCGGCCCTGGACCATGCTGAAGAACGCAGGCCTCTCTCACAAATCGAACTCCTCACTTGCAAGATCATCATCTCTCTCCTCAGATGCACAATCCAAGAAAAAATGATGTATTGGCGGTGGCGTGCCAAGGTTTCCCGGGCTATCAATGGAGGAGAGAACACGAAATTATTTCACGTGTCGGCCTCACAACGCCTTAGGAAGAACAAGATTTTTACTCTCACTCACAATGGCCACGACTTCTCATCTCATCACCAAAAGGCCAAGATCCTCCGTGACTTCTTTGTATCTCTTATTGGTACTCCTATCAATACATTCTGGTCGTTTGACCTACAAGAGGTCTACCCTAACCCTGTTCCTGGCCTCCATGGGTTACATGAAACTTTCTCGGAAACAAAAATAAAAAATGCATTTTTTCAAATGAACTCGCAGGCCAGCCCTGGCCCAGATGGTTTTGGGCCTGCCTTCTACCGTGCATATCAGCCCACTGTAAAAAGCCTCATTATCTCCTTTTTGTCCCAATTTCATCAAGGCATGACCGGCACAGAACGCGTAAACCGGGATCACATTGTTCTCCTTCCTAAAAAGGAGTTTCCTACCTCTCCTGATGTTTTCCGGCCCATCTCGCTCCAAAATTTCCCAATCAAAGTTTTTGCCAAAGTGTCGACCACTCATCTCAAGCCTTTCATCCCTCTGCTAGTCCTCGGTAATCAGACAGGGTTTATCCTAGGGAGGAATATCGCTGAAGATTATATCTTCGCCGCCGACCTTATCAGTTCCTGCCACTCTAGGAAAAGGCCTACTATAGTTTTCAAGCTGGATTTATTTTCGGAAAGCCTTCGACTCTATTGCTTGGCGTGCACTTGACAAGATCCTCCTCGCCCGGTGAGGGAGTCCCGGATTAGGGGGTATCCGGACAGCCAGACTATATACTTTGTCCGGACTATTGGATCATGAAGATACAAGACTCAAGACTCCGTCCCGTGTCCGGATGGGACTCTCCTTTGCGTGGAAGACAAGCTTGGCGATCCGGATAATATATTTCCTTCCTTGTAACTGACTCCATGTAAACCCTAGCCCTCTCCGTGTCTATATAAACCGGAGAGGTTGGTCCTTAGAAGGCCGATCACGATCACAATCATAATCATCATAGGCTAGCTTCTAGGGTTTAGCCTCTACGATCTCGTGGTAGATCTACTCTGGTACTACTCGTATCATCAATATTAATCAAGCAGGAAGTAGGGTTTCACGTCCATCGAGAGGGCCCGAACCTAGGTAAACATTGTGTCCCTTGCTTTCTGTTACCATCAGCCTAAGACGCACAGATCGGGACCCCCTACCCGAGATCCGCCGGTTTTGACACCGACATTGGTGCTTTCATTGAGAGTTCCTCTGTGTCGTCGCTGCAAGGCTCGATGGCTCCTTCAATCATCGTCAACAACACGGTCCAGGGTGAGACTTTTCTCCCGGACAGATCTTCGTGTTCGGCGGCTTCGCACTGCGGGCCAATTCGCTTGGCCATCTGGAGCAGATCGACAGCTACGCCCCTGGCCACCAGATCAGGTTCGGAAATCTAAACTACACAACTGATATCCGCGGAGACTTGATCTTCAACGGATTCGGGCCTGTGCCAGGAGCGTCGAACGGTCACGATGAGCACGACTTAGACCTGCTGTTGGACAATGCTTGGGATGTCACCCCTGCGGCAGATCCAAACCTAAATCCGGAGTAGACCGCGTTGCCTAAAGACGGAGGGGTGGACCCCGCCCCGCAGGCCGCACACTCATCGGCGGTAGAGCCGAACACAGGCCTCGCCCCCAAACAAGCCTGTGACACCGGACCCCCGGACTCGTATCCGGCTGTAGGTTCCAGTCCGCGCTCTCATGAGCCCGCGAACCTGGTTGGGCTCCTGTAATGGAGTTCACCATAGCGGATATCTTCCAGCACTCGCCCTTTGGCGATGTGCTGGACTCGTTAAAGTCTCTCTTTGTCAGGAGGCTCTTGGCCGAACTATGCCCGGCTCGAGTGGGAAGCAGGCGACAAAGGAGGCTCTTGGCTGTAATGGAGTTCACCACAACGGATATCTTCCAGCACTCACCGTTTGGCGATGTGCTGGACTCGTTAAAGTCTCTCTCTTTGTCAGGAGGCTCTTGGCCGAACTATGCCCGGCTCGAGTGGGAAGCAGGCGACGAAGGAATTCGTGGCCCACCCACCACCCACTTCATCGCCACGGTCGATGACTTAACCGACGTGCTTGACTGCGACTCCGAAGACATCAATGGTATGGACGACGATGCAGGAGAAGAACAGGAACCACCGCTCACTGGGCAGTGGACAGCCACCCCGTCATACGATATATACATGGTGGATACGCCTAAGGAGGACTACGGCGACAATCCGGAAGATAAAACCCCCGGGCAAAAACCAAAACGACAGCGCAGACGCCACTCCAAGTCCAGCAATAGTAAAAATAGCGACAAGAGCGCCAGAAAGATCGACACCCCAGTCAACTACGAAGGCAACAACGACCAGATGGACCTAGCGATGGAGCAGGATGAGCCAGGTCACGCCGAACGCAGCCCGGAGCAGACGCCAGATCACAATGATCCCGAGGGACGAGTTCATCAAACCGCCCTAGGACAAGAACACAGTCCGGATGATGATGCATTCATCATCCCGGAAACACGCGCGGAACGAGATAACCTCCCAGAAAGCTCATGGCCGCCGCGAGAAGTCTAAAGAAGCAGAAGGAACGGCTAAAGGCCGCACAGGAAACGCTCAATCGCAGACGGAATAAAGTGCTAGACACTGAAGAAAGGTACGGTGACGATCGCCATACAAAGAGCTACCCAAAATGCAAGCTGCTGCCAGAATTCGACGACGAGGCCATTCCACCAAAGAACAACACGACCAGGAGGCCGGACGAACCACTTCATAACCGCGACAGAGCAGCTACCGACACCGCGCACGATCTACGTGAGCACCTGGATAAGAAAGCCGGCGCGGCTAGGTCCATCTACGGATCTAAAGGACACACCCCGGCGCGGGACTATGGTCACCAAAACGATCATATCGATCGGATACCAGTTCGGAACAAACACCGGACACAACAATAGCCGACGACATGCCACAGCACATCTAGATACAGAGGGGCTGCTCACGCCTTGTGCTTCACCGAATAAGTACTAGACCATGAATTTCCTCAAGGTTTTAAACCTGTGAACATAGAGGCATACGACGGAACGACAGACACAGGGGTCTGGATCGAGGATTTTATCATGCATATACACATGGCTCGTGGGGATGACCTCCACGCCTTGAAATACCTTCCCCTCAAGCTGAAGGGACCAGCTCGACACTGGTTGAAAAGCCTCCCCGAAAATTCAATTGGGAGTTGGGAGGAACTCGAGGACGCTTTCAGGGCCAATTTTCAAGGGACTCATGTCCGGCCTCCAGATGCGGACAATTTAAGTCACATAATCCAACAGCCCGGAGAGTCCGCCCGCAAGCTATGGAACAGATTCCTCACTAAGAAGAATCAAATTGTTGATTGTCCGGACGCCGAAGCCTTAGCGGCATTCAAGCACAGCATCTGCGACGAGTGGCTCGCCAGACACCTCGACCAAGAAAAGCCAAGGACAATGGCAGCCTTAACAAGCCTTATGACCCGCTTTTGCGCGGGTGAAGATAGCTGGTTGGCCCGTAAAGGCACCAGCGAACCAAGCACATCCGAAATAAGGGATGGCAACGGGAAACCACGGCGTAATAAAAACAAACGTCGAAACAAGGAAGAGAGCCCGGACAACACAACGGTCAACGCCGGATTCAGGGGCTCTCGACCTGATCAGCAAAAGAAGCCATTTAAAGGCAGTAAAGAGGGACCATCCGGTCTGAACAGAGTCCTGGACAGACTGTGCCAAATTCATGGCACCCCCGACAAACCCGCGAACCACACTCACAGAGAGTGCTGGGTCTTCAAGCAGGCCAGCAAATTAAATGCCGAACACAAGGGAAGGGAAACACCAAGTGAAGACGAGGATGAACCTCACCAGCCGAACACTGGGGGACAGGAAAAATTCCCACCAGAGGTTAAAACAGTAAACATGATCCACCGACTCACACATCCACGAGAAGGCACGAACGCGCGCTCAGAGACGCGTATGCTATAGAGCCCATCGTACCGACACCTAACTACTGGTTGACTTGTCCGATCACCTTCGATCACACGGACTGCCTGACTAGTATTCGGCATTGAGGATCAGAGGCCTTGGTGCTTGACCCAATAATCGACGGATACCATCTTACCCACGTCCTCATGGACGGCGGCAGTAGTCTCAATTTAATATACCAGGACACTGTCCGCAGGATGGAGATAGAACCATCCAGAATTATCCAAAGCAACACCACCTTTGAAGGGGTAAAACCAAGCGTTGAAGCCTATGGTAGGGGCTCCGTCGTACTGGAGGTAACATTCGGCTCCCCAGGCAACTCCAGAAGCGAAGAACTACTCTTCACCATCGCACCCTTCCAAAGCGGCTACCACGCATTGCTTGGAAGAACGGCCTTCGCCCTCTTCAACGCAGTACCGCACTATGCCTACCTTACATTCAAGATGCCCGGTCCACGTGGCGTCATCACCGTTAACGGAAACACAGAGCGCTCTTCACGCGCGGAGGAATACGCGACGGCTCTAGCGGTCGGATCCTAAGCGGCCTCCAATACCAGAAAGCATGAATGGTCGTTAATACCACGGGCACGGTTAGACGAGTCCGGAAGTCCGGATGAAACTGATCCAGGGCGCCATGTATGTAATCCCATAGAGGACACCAGGGGCTATAGATATTTAATACAACCCCACCCTTGGCTCAACCTTATCGGCATGCCAATGTTTTACATTTCTACTATCAATCGCATGCTTACGTTTTACTCTTCTACACGAGTTTTATTTTTTACAGACAACATTCGTGCGGTACCCTTCCAGGACACGGCACAACGGAGACAAAGGCGCAGACGTGCAGCAGGGCCCCGCTCAAAGGTTTCTCTTTAGATTAAGCCCCTGTGTAAACCTTTTCTATTGCCTCTTGTTGTTTACACATCCCATGGGTGCTATACCCACAGAGGACACTGCCGTTATTGGCATTTCGCCACGACAGACTAATGCACGTACCTGGAAATACAGGGTTTATAACGAAAGGGCATTCTTCAGCCTATTTTCTGTCATAAAGTCCGAATACCTTCGGGAGTGTTCGGCGTCACGAGTTTGGCCTTATATGCATCAGCTCTGAATCATGTCTTTGGTCAAATGTTGGGTTTGCCCGGCTCCTGGGTTTGCCGCCTTATGTTCCGTTCTTATCGGCTAAGGCGGCCAAAGGAGAACTACTGCGATTGTGCCCTGGTTATTCCGGATGAGCACCTCAGTAGAGAAAGCCGAAAACTGACTGTCATGATACAGCGAGAGACTGTTCAACCACTCGAAGACTTACCGGAATCTTTAGGATTCCTCCGCATTAACGAAGGATCGTTTCCCGGTCATGTACACACGCGCCCGTATTCGGATGCACGCAAAAGTACTAGGGGCTACATAGTAGCCCCACCGTCAAACTCTTATGGCTAAGTGAAAGTGTTACAGCTATATAGTCCGGTTGCCTAGTTCAACGTGCGATCACCTCCTTAATGGACCAAGACGTTGGATCAAGTGTGATTATGCATATTTTTCGTGAACACCCCCGCATTGTATGCGTGGGGGCTGAAGCCAACGACTGCTAACTTTCAGAATTACATATATACATAAAAACGGCCGCACAGGAGGTACAAATAATACTTTCGGGCACAAAGTATAAATATAGCCTCATAATCAAAATAACATTGTTTTTACAATGACACGATTTGTCACTCAAACATGACATTCTTCGAGCACTGAGCCTCTATTAAGCGAGCACCTTCTGTTACCTGCTCCAAGTAGTGCTCGGCCGGATCCTGGCCTCCCGCCGGATTCTGGGTCGCAATGAGGGTGGCCTCCATATCTGTCCAATATGCTTTAACGCGGGAAAGTGCCATCCGTGCACCCTCTATACACGCCGACCTCCTCATGGCATCGATCTGAGATACGACATCGAGGAATTGTTGCACCAAACCAGAATAACTGTCCGACTTAGGCCCCTTCGGCCAAAGATGGTCTATTACAGACCGCATGGCAAGGCCGGACAACCTATGAAGCTCCGCCAAAGCAGCCATCTTCTCATTCAACGGCAATGGACGCTCGGGAGCATTGAATTGGGACCAGAATAGTCTCTCCACTTCTTTATCACCATGATCCTCGAAAAACTTGGCGGCATCAGCAGTACTCTTCGCCAAGTCCAAGCGTCTGCAGGACTCCAGCATCGATCCAGGAGAGCATACTTCGGATCCAAGAATTTCATCCGCAACAAGTAGGGACTCCCAGCCGCGATTTTCCCGGCCTGTCAAAGCTCCTCCTGCGCATCCCTAACCACGTTCCGCATCTCCTTGGCCGCATTAAGTGCCTTGTTGAGGTCAGCCGAATTAACCTGATTCTCCTTTTCAAGGAGCTCATACCGGTCGGCGGCATTTTTCAACTCCACAGCCATTTCGGCTATCTTGTCTTCGCTTTGGCGATGAGCAGCCTGTTCCTTGGCCTGGGCAAGTTCCGCCCTCAGGGCTTCCACGGCAGCAGCACCGTCTGCAGTCCAAGCATGTCGCATTAATATTATGCCCCTCTCATATTTTCCTATACAACATAATAAGTAAAGCAGAGCACATACCTTGTGACTCGTTCAGCCGTTCGTTCACCAGCGTGATATCGGCATCAATAGATCCAATTTGCCTCCTTAGTTCGGCAACTTCAACGGACTGTTCGGCGGCCGGATCCTTAGATACCTGCGCATATGTACAGCGCAATCAGTACTTACACAATATGATCCTCCGTTTGCCGCCTAGGGCGGGCAACCAGAGTCTCAGAGGATACTATCCATATGGAGCACACCTAGCGCGTGCCTCACAACCAAAAAATTGTGTATTTCTCACTACATACCACAAAGCCTTTGAGCAGACTCGTAAATGCTTCATTCAAACCGCTTGTGGCGGATGAGATCTTCTTGAGCACCGTGCTAATTAATGAGCGGTGCTCCTCCGAGAGCGCAGCTCGCTCTAGAAGGCTCGTCAGTATGTCCGGCCGGACACTGAACTGTGCCCGACCCTTCTCATCGCCCCCCGTGGGAGCCGAACGCTCCAGCTCAGGGCGGCAGACGGATTAGCCTCTGGCTTCTGCAAATCCGGACACCTCCGTGATGACACCTCGGTGTCGCCACCTCAGGAGACGGAGAGGCTGGTGGGGTCTCACTCTCCATCAGCTCCGGAGGAAGATCCCCCGAAGACGAACTCTGTTGAGAAGAGCTGCTAGTCGGACCGCAAAGAATGGATCCTGGTTAGTGTACTCGGAGAAAGGTAGTACCTTCGAACTTACGGTTAACTTACAGCTCGTTGGCGGGCTAGCCCGTTGGCGGGCATGACGCGGTGAGGGTGCCTGGTACGTCCATTTTGCATCATGCTTTTATATCGATATTTATTGCATTATGGGATGTTATTTCATGTTATCTCACAAAACTTATGGCTATTCTCTCTTATTTTACAAGGTTTACATGAAGAGGGAGAATGCCGGCAGCTGGAATTCTGGGCTGGAAAAGGAGCAAATATTGGAGACCTATTTTGTGCAACTCCAAAAGTCCTGAAACTCCACGGAATATCTTAAAAGAAATAAAGAAAAATAGTCGCCCAAGATGAAGGCCAGGGGGCCCACACCCTGCTCACGAGGGTGGGGGCGCCCCTAGGGCGCGCCCCCCAACCTCGTGGGCCCCCAAGTGGCTCTCCGATGCCCATCTTCTCCTATATAAAGTCTTTCGATGAGAAAAAAATCAGAAGCAACCTTTCGGGACGAAACTCCGCCGCCACGAGGCGGAACCAATCTAGGGCTCCGGCAGAGCTGTTCTGCCGGGGACACTTCCCTCCGGGAGGGGGAAATCATCGTCATCATCATCATCAACGCTCCTCTCAACGGGAGAGGGCAATCTCCATCAACATCTTCACCAGCACCATCTCTTCTCCAAACCCTAGTTCATCTCTTGTATCCAATTCTTGTCTCCAAGTCCGGGATTGGTGCTAGTAGGTTGCTAGTAGTGTTGATTACTCCTTGTAGTTGATGCTAGTTGGTTTATTTGGTGGAAGATCATATGTTCAGATCCTTTATGCATATTATTACCCCTCTGATTATGAACATGAATATGCTTTGTGAGTAGTTACGTTTGTTCCTGAGGACAAGGGAGAAGTCTTGCAATTAGTAGTCATGTGAATTTGGTATTCGTTCGATATTTTGATGAGATGTATGTTGTCTAGCCTCTAGTGGTGTTATGTGAACATCGACTACATAACACTTCACCATTATTTGGGCCTAGAGGAAGGCATTGGAAAGTAATAAGTAGATGATGGGTTGCTAGAGTGACAGAAGCTTAAACCCTAGTTTATGCATTGCTTCGTAAGGGGCTGATTTGGATCCATATGTTTCATGCTATGGTTAGGTTTACCTTAATACTTTTGTTGTAGTTGCGGATGCTTGTAAGAGAGGTTAATCATAAGTGGGATGTTTGTTCAAGTAAGAACAGCACCCAAGCACTGGTCCACCCACATATCAAATTATCAAAGTACCGAACGCGAATCATATGAACGTGATGAAAACTAGCTTGACGATATTCCCATGTGTCCTCGGGAGCGCTTTTCCTATTATAAGAGTTTGTCCAGGCTTGTCCTTTGCTAAAAAAGGATTGGGCCACCTTGCTGCACTTTATTTACTTTTGTTACTTGTTGCTCGTTACAATTTATCTTATCACAAAACTATCTGTTACCACTCATTTCAGTACTTGTAGAGAATACCTTGCTGAAAACCGCTTATCATTTCCTTCTGCTCCTCGTTGGGTTCGACACTCTTACTTATCGAAAGGACTATGATAGATCCCCTATACTTGTGGGTCATCAAGACTCTTTTCTGGCGCCGTCGCCGGCGAGTGTAGCGCCTTTGGTAAGTGGAATTTGGTAAGGAAAAATTTGTAGTGTGCTGAAATTTTCTGTCACTTGTTACTATGGAAAGTAATTCTCTGAGGGGCTTGTTCGGGGTATCTTCACCCCGTCCAGTAGAGCAAAGAGTTGCTCCTCAACCTACTGAACCTATTGAAAATGAAACTCCTTTTGAAGTTCCTTCGGGTATGATGGAAAAACTGCTAGCTAATACTTTTACAGGGGATGGAACAAAGCATCCTGATGAACATCTACTCTATGTGGATGAAGTTTGTGGATTGTTTAAGCTTGCAGGTATACCCGATGATGTTGTTAAGAAGAAGGTCTTCCCTTTATCTTTGAAGGAAAATGCATTGACATGGTATAGGCTATGTGATGATACGAGATCATGGAACTATAAAAGATTGAAATTGGAATTTCATCAAAAGTATTACCCTATGCATCTTGTTCATCGTGATCACAATTATATATATATAATTTTTGGCCTCGCGAAGGAGAAAGCATCACTCAAGCTTGGGGGAGGCTTAAATCAATGTTATATTCATGCCCCAATCATGAGCTCTCAAGAGTGACAATTCTTCAGAATTTTTATGCTCGGCTTTCTGATCACAATCGCACCATGCTCGATACTTCTTGTGCTGGCTCTTTTATGATGAAGACTATTGAATTTAAATGGAATTTATTGGATAGAATTAAACGCAACTCTGAAGATTGGGACCTCGACGAAGGTAAGGAGTCAGGTATGACACCTAAGTTTGATTGTGTTAAGTCTTTTATGGATACCGATGTTTTCCGTAAGTTTAGCACTAAATATGGACTTGACTCGAGATAGTAGCTTCTTTTCGTGAATCTTTTGCTACTTATGTTGATCTCCCTAAGGAGAAGTGGTTTAAATATCATCCTCCCATAGAAGTAAAAGTAGCTGCACCTATTAAAGTTGAAGAAAAGACTGTCACTTATAATGATCCTATTGTTCCTACCTCTTATGTTGAGAAACCACCTTTCCCTGTTAGAGTAAAGGATCATGCTAAAGCTTCAACTATTGTTCGTAAAAGCAATATTAGAACTTATACACCTCCTGAGCAAGTCAAAGTAGAACCTAATATTGCTATCGTTAAAGATCTCTTGTCTGATAATATTGATGGGCATGTTATTCAATTCTGTGGTGAAACTGCTAGAATTGCTAAACCTTGTGCTAAAGATAAATATAGACCTGTGGTAGGCGTGCCTGTTATTTCTGTTAAAATAGGAGATCATTGTTATCATGGCTTATGTGATATGGGTGCAAGTGCTAGTGTTATACCCATTGACTTATATAAAGAAATTATGCATGATATTGCACCTGCTGAGTTAGAAGATATTGATGTTACAATTAAACTTGCCAATAGAGATGCTATATCTGCAATGGGAATTGTTAGAGATGTTGAAGTCTTGTGTGGAAAAACCAAATATCCCGCTGATTTTCTTGTTCTTGGTTCTCCACAAGATAGTTTTTGTCCCATTATATTTGGTAGACCCTTCTTGAATACTGTTAATGCTAGGATAGACTGCAAAAAGAATGTTGTTACTATTGGCCTGGATGATATGGTTCATGAGTTTAATTTCTCTAAATTTAGTAAACAACATCGTGAGGAAGAATTGCCTAGTAAGGGTGAAATTATTGGTCTTGCTTCTATTGCCGTACCTCCTAGTGATCCTTTAGAACACTATTTGCTAGACCATGAAAATGAGATGTTCATGAATGAAAGAAGGGAAATAGGTGAAGTATTCTTTAAATAGGAACCTATTCTACAACACAATTTGCCTGTTGAAATCCTAGGGGATCCTCCTCCACCCAAGGGTGATCCCGTGTTTGAGCTTAAACTGTTGCCTGATAATCTTAAATATGCTTATCTTGATGAAAAGAAAATATATCATGTTATTATAAGTGCTAACCTTTCAGAGCATGAAGAAGATGGATTATTGAAAACTCTGAAGAAGCACCGTGCCGCTATTGGATATACTCTTGATGATCTTAAGGGCATTAGTCCCACTCTATGTCAACATAAAATAAATTTGGAAGCGGATGCCAAACCAGTTCGTGATCCTCAACGATGTTTGAATCCTAAAATGAAAGAAGTGGTAAGAAAAGAAATACTCAAGCTTCTGGAGGCAGGTATAATTTATCCCGTTGCTGATAGTCAGTGGGTAAGTTCTGTCCATTGTGTCCCTAAGAAGGGAGGTATTACTGTTGTCCCTAATGATAAAGATGAATTGATCCCGCAAAGAATCATTAAAGGTTATATGATGGTAATTGATTTCCTCAAATTAAATAAAGCTACTAAGAAAGATCATTACCCCTTACCTTTTATTGATCAAATGCTAGAAATATTATGCAAACATACACATTATTGCTTTCTAGATGGTTATTCTGGTTTCTCCCAAATACCTATGTCGGCCAAAGATCAATCAAAGACTACTTTTACATGCCCTTTTGGTACTTTTGCTTATAGACGTATGCCTTTTGGTTTATGTAATGCACCTGCTACCTTTCAAAGATGCATGATGGCTATATTATCTGATTTTTGTGAAAAGATTTGTGAGGTTTTCATGGATGACTTTTCCGTCTATGGATTCTCTTTTAATGATTGCTTGAGCAATCTTGATCGAGTTTTGCAGAGATGTGAAGAAACTAATCTTGTCTTGAATTGGGAAAAGTGACACTTTATGGTTAATGAAGGTATTGTCTTGGGGCACAAAGTTTCTAAAAGAGGTATTGAAGTTGATAAAGCCAAGGTTGATGCTATTGAAAAGATGCCATGTCCCAAGGACATCAAAGGTATACGGAGTTTCCTTGGTCACGCCGGATTTTATAGGAGGTTCATTAAGGATTTCTCAAAAATTTCTCAGCCTTTGACTAATTTATTACAAAAAGATGTACCATTTGTCTTTGATGATGATTGTGTAGAAGCATTTGAAATACTTAAGAAAGCATTAGTCTCTGCACCTGTTGTTCAGCCACCTGATTGGAATTTACCCTTTGAAATTATGTGTGATGCTAGTGATTATGCTGTAGGTTCTGTTCTAGGGCAAAGAGTTGATAAGAAATTAAATATTATCCATTATGCTAGTAAGACTCTAGACAATGCTCAAAGAAATTATGCTACTACCGAAAAGGAACTTTTAGCAGTTGTATTTGCTTGTGATAAATTCAGACCCTATATTGTTGATTCTAAAGTAACTATTCACACTGATCATGCTGCTATTAAATATCTTATGGAAAATAAAGATGCTAAACCTAGACTTATCAGATGGGTTCTCTTGCTGCAAGAATTTGATTTGCATATTGTTGATAGAAAGGGAGCTGAGAACCCTGTTGCAGACAACTTGTCTAGGTTAGAGAATGTTCTTGATGACCCACTACCTATTGATGATAGCTTACCTGATGAGCAATTAAATGTCATAAGCACTTCTCGTAGCACTCCATGGTATGCTGATTATGCTAATTATATCGTTGCTAAATTTATACCACCTAGCTTCACATACCAACAAAAGAAAAGTTCTTTTATGATTTGAGACATTACTTTTGGGATGACCCACATCTTTATAAAGAAGGAGTAGATGGTGTTATTAGACGTTGTGTGCCTGAGCATGAACAGGAATAGATCCTATGCAAGTGTCACTCCGAAGCTTATGGAGGGCACCACGCTTGAGATAGAACTGCACATAAGGTATTGCAATCCGGTTTTTATTGGCCTACTCTCTTCAAGGATGCCCGTAAGTTTGTCTTATCTTGTGATGAATGTCAAAGAATTGGTAATATTAGTAGACGTCAAGAAATGCCCATGAATTATTCACTTGTTATTGAACCATTTGATGTTTGGGGCTTTGATTATATGGGACCTTTTCCTGCCTCTAATGGATATACACATATTCTAGTTGTTGTTGATTACGTTACTAAGTGGGTAGAAGCTATTCCAACTAGTAGTGCTGGTCATAACACTTCTATTAAAATGCTTAAGGAAGTTATTTTTCCGAGGTTTGGATTCCCTAGATATTTAATGACTCATGGTGGTTCACACTTTATTCATGGTGCTTTCCGTAAAATGCTTGCTAAATATGATGTTAATCATAGAATTGCATCTCCTTATCACCCGCAGTCTAGTGGTCAAGTAGAATTGAGTAATAGAGAGCTCAAATTAATTTTGCAAAAGACTGTTAATAGGTCTAGAAAGAATTGGTCCAAGAAACTTGATGATGCATTATGGGCCTATAGAACTGCATATAAGAATCCTATGGGTATGTCTCCGTATAAAATGGTTTATGGAAAAGCATGTCACTTACCTCTCGAACTAGAACATAAGGCATATTGGGCTATTAAAGAGCTCAACTATGATTTCAAACTTGCCGGTGAGAAGAGGTTATTTGATATTAGCTCACTTGATGAATGGAGAACCCAAGCTTATGAAAATGCCAAGTTATTTAAAGAAAAAGTTAAAATATGGCATGACAAAAGGATACAAAAGCGTGAGTTTAATGTAGGTGATTATGTATTGCTATACAACTCTCATTTAAGATTTTTTGCAGGAAAACTTCTCTCTAAATGGGAAGGTCCCTACGTTATCGAGGAGGTCTATCGTTCCGGTGCCATAAAAATCAACAACTTCGAAGGCACAAATCCGAAGGTGGTAAACGGTCAAAGGATCAAACATTATATCTTAGGTAATCCCATAAATGTTGAAACCAATATTATTGAAACCGTAACCCCGGAGGAATACATAAAGGCACTTTCCAGATCGTTTCAGACTCCGAAAAGGAATAGGTATGTGGTACGGTAAGTAAACCGACTCGAAAACAATTTTTAAGGCAATATTTCTCCGTTTTGGATTATTTAGAAAAATAGAAAAATAAGTAGCAGTCCGGGAAGGACATGAGGGCCCCACGAGGGTGGTGGGCGCGCCCCCCTACCTCGTGAGCACCTCGTGTGCCCTCCGGACTCCGTTTTCTTGCACGATACGTATTTTGGTCGGTAAAAAATCATTATATATTCTCCCAAAGATTTTGACTCCCGTATCACGCAATTATCCCCTGTTCTTGTTTCGAACTGTTTTTCTGACAGATCTAGATCATCATGACGTCCCCAAGTGCTTCCAAGGACAAGTTCTTCAAGAAGGTGATCAACCCTTGCCTCGCGGAGGTGCTGCGACACTCTCAAACCATTGAGATGCGTGATGGGTTGTTGCACATCCGCGATGTTGAGGGACCAAAGGGAACCGGAAGCATGGAGGCGAGGCTTGAAGCAATGGAGCAACAAGTTTTCAAGTGCCAGGGGATGGTGGAGCGTGGAATTAACGCTAGCCACAAGATGCTCGCGGAGTTCACCAACAACTACGAGTCGGATGCCAAGAACACCGAGGAGGCCATCTTCAAGCTACATGAGAAGATCGAGCAACTCCAAGCCCAAATCTATGATCTGCAAAATCAAAACTGTGAGTATGAATATAGATTCAAAAGGATGAGTTTGGCTGCAGATTTGAGGATTCCGGAGACTCGATCATCCTTCTATGATGGTGAGCCTATGCCATGGAAGATGGATGACAAGCTTGCATCATCAACAACACTTCCACCTTCTTCATCAACAAAGGAGACATAATCACATGGGTATGGGCACTCCCCTTGGCAACTGCCAAGCTTGGGGGAGGTGCCCCGGTATCGTATCACCATCACAACTCCTATCTTTACCCTTTTTCTTAGTTCGATCCTTTTAGTAGTATCTTGATCTAGTAGAATAAAGTTTACGGCATGATCTAGTTTTGAGTTTTGCTTTATGATCCCTCTATGTAATCGAGTCCGTGAGCTATATATATATATATATATATATATATATATATATATATATATATATATATATATATATATATATAATAAAGTTTAGTGTTGAGTCAAGGGCTTGATTATTTTGCCATGATCTTGGGTGAATAAAAGAACAAAAAGAAACAAAGAGTTTATATTGATCTTATTGAGAGTAATGACTTCACATAGAAAGAGTATGATGATTAAAAATTGTTGGGAGTTGGCAGATATAGCTTTGGTCATCGTTGCAATTAATAGGAAGTAATAAGGAGAGAGAGGTTTCACATATAGATATATTATCATTGACATCTTTTATGATTGGGAGCACTCATTAAAATATGACATGCTAAAGAGTTGATGTTGGACAAGAAAGACAACGTGATGAGTTATGTTTTCTTATATCTGAGATAAAGTATGTTGTCATGGATCCTCTAACATGTTGAGCTTGCCTTTCCCCCTCATGCTAGCCAAATTCTCAGCACCAAGTAGAGATACTACTTGTGCTTCCAAATACCCTTAAACCAGTTTAGCCATGAGAGTCCACCATATCTACCTATGGATTGAGTAAGATCCTTCAAGTAAGTTGTCATCGGTGCAAACAATAAAAATTGCTCTCTAAATATGCATGACTTATTAGTGCAGAGAAATAAGCTTTGTACGAACTTGTTGTGGAAGTAATAAAAGCGACGGACTGCATAATAAAGGTCCACATACAAGGGGCAATATAAAGTGACGTTCTTTTGCATTAAGATTTTGTGAATCCAACCATAAAAGCGCATGGCAACCTCTGATTCCCACTGTGAAGGGCCTATCTTTTATTATTACCTTCTACCTTATGTAAGAGTCACAGTGATCTTCACCTTTCCTTTTTCATTTTATCCTTTGGCAAGCCTAGCATGTTGGAAAGAACATGATATATATATATATATATATATATATATATATATATATATATATATATATATATATATATATATATATATATATATATATATATATCTAATTGGATGTAGGGTAGCATGAATTATTATTGTTGACATTACCCTTGAGGTAAAAGGTTGTGGGGCAAAACTATAAGCCCTATCTTCTCTCGTGTGTCGATTAAAACTCCGTAACCACAAGTATTGCGTGAGTGCTAGCAATTATGAAGGACTAAATGATAGTTGAGTATGTGGACTTGCTTTTAAGCTCTGACATAGACTCTTTCTGATGTTATGATAAATTGCAATTGCTTCAATAACTGAGGTTATAATTTTTTGGTGCCCAACAAGGTTTCTGATTCATACTTCTGCATTGTGAAAAGATCATCACTTGAACATAAGTAATCATATGACAAAATCTATTTACGTTGCTGTTATGAGAATAATCATGATGTCTTCATGTCCGTATTTTATTTTTATCGACGCCTCTACCTCTAAACATGAGGACATATTTATTGTTATCGGCTTTTCGTTTGAGGACAAGCGAGGTCTAAGCTTGAGGGAGTTGATACGTCCATTTTGCATCATGCTTTTATATCGATATTTATTGCATTATGGGCTGTTATTTCACGTTCTGTCACAATACTTATGGCTATTCTCTCTTATTTTACAAGGTTTACATGAAGAGGGAGAATGCCGGCAGCTGGAATTCTGGGCTGGAAAAGGAGCAAATATTGGAGACATATTCTGTGCAACTCCAAAAGTCCTGAAACTCCACGGAATATCTTAAAAGAAATAAAGAAAAGTCGTCGCCAAAGATGAAGGCCAGGAGGCCCACACCCTGCTCACGAGGGTGGGGGGTGCCCCCCCCCTGGGGCGCGCCCCCCTACCTCGTGGGCCCCCTGGTGGCTCTCCGATGCCCATCTTCTCCTATATGAAGTCTTTCAATGAGAAAAAAATCAGAAGCAACCTTTAGGGACGAAACTCCGCCGCCACGAGGCGGAACCTTGGCGGAACCAATCTAGGGCTCCGGCAGAGCTGTTCTGCCGGGGACACTTCCCTCCGGGAGGGGGAAATCATCGTCATCATCATCATCAACACTCCTCTCATCGGGAGAGGGCAATCTCCATCAACATCATCACCAGCACCATCTCATCTCCAAACCCTAGTTCATCTCTTGTATCCAATTCTTCTCTCCAAGTCCGGGATTGGTGCTAGTAGGTTGCTAGTAGTGTTGATTACTCCTTGTAGTTGATGCTAGTTGGTTTATTTGGTGGAAGATCATATATTCAGATCCTTTATGCATATTATTACCCCTCTGATTATGAACATGAATATGCTTTGTGAGTAGTTACGTTTGTTCCCGAGGACAAGGGAGAAGTCTTGCTATTAGTAGTCATGTGAATTTGGTATTCGTTCGATATTTTGATGAGATGTATGTTGTCTAGCCTCTAGTGGTGTTATGTGAAAGTCGACTACATAACACTTCACCATTATTTGGGCCTAGAGGAAGGCATTGGGAAGTAATAAGTAGATGATGGGTTGCTAGAGTGACAGAAGCTTAAACCCTAGTTTATGCGTTGCTTCGTAAGGGGCCGATTTGGATCCATATGTTTCATGCTATGGTTAGGTTTACCTTAATACTTTTGTTGTAGTTGCGGATGCTTGCAATAGAGGTTAATCATAAGTGGGATGTGTGTTCAAGTAAGAACAACACCCAAGCACCGGTCCACCCACATATCAAATTATCAAAGTACCGAACGTGAATCATATGAACGTGATGAAAACTAGCTTGACGATATTCCCATGTGTCCTCGGGAGCGCTTTTCCTATTATAAGAGTTTGTCCAGGCTTGTCCTTTGCTATAAAAGGATTGGGCCACCTTGCTGCACTTTATTTACCTTTGTTACTTGTTGCTCGTTACAATTTATCTTATCACAAAACTATCTGTTACCACTCATTTCAGTACTTGCAGAGAATACCTTGCTGAAAACCGCTTATCATTTCCTTCTGCTCCTCGTTGGGTTCGACACTCTTACTTATCGAAAGGACTACGATAGATCCCCTATACTTGTGGGTCATCAGTGCCCGTCGGGGCAGAGCCCCCTGGTGATACCTTTTTCCCTTGCTTAGGCATCTCCGTCTCCAAGTCTTCGGAGGCGGCCCTCTTCTTCCCGTGCGGGGAGGAGGCTTTAGACTCCCCTTCCCGACTATCCTCCTTAGGGGAGGTTGCAATTCCCCCGGTTTGGATGCGCAGTGTGTGAAGTTCGGCTTCTCTGTTCTTCCTTTTGTCTTTCCCTGAGGGCATTTTGCTGAGCACCCGGCCAAGCATCTTGGCAATGGTTGGGCTAGGCGAGCCTTCGGGAAGTGGCACCAGACACCTGATTCTCTCCGCCTTGCTGAGCCATTCCGGCCACAGAGGATTTTCAGAATAATGACTATCACAAATATGAACGATGTGTCCGGTTTCAAGGTTACTTACTTGGGTATCTAGGCGATTGCAACTTAGGCCCGCATCCTCGGTGGTATCCGGACACTTTACTTGTGGTCCGAAGAATAATTTACACATCCCTTCGAGCTTCAGGCTGAAGAAGTGCTTAATAGTCCGCGGACCCTCTGGATAGAACTCCCACATCCGGAGTGGTCGGCATTTGCACGGCAACATCCGTCGGATTAGCATTACTTGAATTATGCTGACAAGGTTAATGTCTCTCTCAAGAAGCTCCCGGATGCGGCTCTGTGGTATTGGTACATCGCTAGCGGGCCCCAATTCCGTCCTACGTCGGTCCATGATGCCAGTTGTGACGGAGGGCCCGAGCGGAAGTCAGGGGCGGCCACCCACTTTGTGCCTCTGGGAGCCGTGACGTAAAACCATCTCCACTGCCATACATCGGATACTTCTGGGAAAGAACCCTCTGGCCAGGGGGCATCGGCGTTCCTGCTTATTATGGCACCTCCGCACTCCGCGTGTCGCCCCTCGGTCATCTTCGGCTTCACATTGAAGGTCTTGAGCCATAAGCCGAAGTGTGGAGTGACGTGGAGAAAGGCCTCGCACACAATGATGAACGACGAGATATGGAGGATAGCGTCCGGAGCTAGATCATGAAAGTCTAACCCGTAATAGAACATGAGCCCCCTCACAAAGGGATCAAGGGTGAGGCCCAGGCCGAGGAGAAAGTGAGGAACAAATACGACGCTCTCCTTGGGCTCGTGTGTAGGGATGACCAGCCCTGGAGCAGGGAGCCTGTGCTGTATGTTGGCAGTCAAATATCCGACCTCCCTAAGCCTCGCAATGTCATCCTCTTTGATCGAGGAGGCCACCCACCGGCCTTGAGGGTCCGATCCAGACATATTGGAGGATCTGGGGTGTTTGAGTTTGAGCCTCGGGTGTTAGAACTCGAGATGCGAAAGGGCGCAAGGGTGGTGGAAAAGAGGTGTAGACCTCGGATCTTTTATAAAGGGGGTGAATACCAAGAGTCCTCAGCGTGACCGCTCGAGACTTATCTAAAAACTCGGAGTCATACCAACAGTCGTCGTGGGGTGGCGCACGCCCATATTGATGGAAGATCCCGTAATAACGGAAACACGATCTCTGCTTTGGCAGGGCGTGCCAATAAAACCGCCTCGCAACGCGAGTCGAGGTGGGCCAAGAAACACCATTCCGTGTTGGGTCGGACCATGATGCAGGGGCACGACGTACGAAAATTGCCAGCAGATCAGATTTATGTTATGCCCCCTACGATGGCGTGTGAAGATCATTTTGCAGATCCGGACACGATTCCAGTGTTCGATAATTACTTTGGAGTATTCGGAGATGGAACCCGCCTTGCAATGCCGAAGACAAGACTGCGCGTCGAACTCATCGTCATTTAAGCCTGGTTCAGGGGCTACTGAGGGAGTCCTGGATTAGGGGGTATCCGGATAGCCGGACTATATACTTTGTCCGGACTATTGGAGCGTGAAGATACAAGACTCAAGACTCCGTCCCGTGTCCGGATGGGACTCTCCTTTGCGTGGAAGACAAGCTTGGCGATCCGGATAATATATTTCCTTCCTTGTAACCGACTCCATGTAAACCCTAGCCCTCTCCGGTGTCTATATAAATCGGAGAGGTTGGTCCTTAGAAGGCCGATCACAATCACAATCATAATCATCATAGGCTAGCTTCTAGGGTTTAGCCTCTATGATCTCGTGGTAGATCTACTCTTGTACTACTCGTATCATCAATATTAATCAAGCAGGAAGTAGGGTTTTACCTCCATCGAGAGGGACCGAACCTGGGTAAACATTGTGTCCCTTGCTTTCTGTTACCATCAGCCTAAGACGCACAGATCGGGACCCCCTACCCGAGATCCGCCGGTTTTGACACCGACACCCGGGGCTTCTCACACATCTTCCGCAGCTGGATCCAGAATATCCTCGTCACATGCAAAACTGCCATTCTTCTGAATGGTGTCCCAGGCAACTGGATCGATTGCAAAAATGGCATGCGTCAGGGTGACCCCATCTCCCCCTATCTCTTCCTCATCGTAGCAGACCTGCATCAGCAACTTATCTTCAGAAACACACACGCTACGCTCCACCACCCCATCTTCTCTCATCTACCCCCCACCGTCCTCCAGTACGCAGACGATACGCTGATCGTTGCTGCTGCCTCGCCTGATGCTGCTGCAGCTCTAAGAATAATCTTAAACAACTTTGTCAGTGCTACTGGGCTAACCATCAACTTCTCCAAAACCACGCTTGCAACCCTACACACAGAGGACACCGTTGCTAACGACACCGCCCTTGCCATGGGCTGCTCACGCGCCCCCTTCCCCCAAACCTACCTTGGCCTCCCTATCTCCCCTACTAAGCCTCCGTCCAATGCCTTTGATCCCCAGCTAGAACGCTCCCACAAGTTGCTGGCTGGATGGCGTGCTAAGCTGCTTTACAAAGGTGATCGCCTCATCCTTATCTCTGCAGTCCTCGACTCCCTCGTCACCTACTTCATGTCAGTTTTTCGTATCCCAAAAAAGTTTTTAAAAACCCTAGACTCCATTCGTAGAGCTTTCTTCTGGGCGGGAGAGGATTCAGTTTCAGGAGCTCAATGCCTTATTGCATGGAAAAACGTGTGTATTCCGGAAAAATATGGTGGACTAGGGCTCAAAAACTAGCATCTTCAGAATAATTTCCTGCTCATGAAATTTGCAGCCAAGGCCTTGACATCCTCCTCTGCCCCCTAGCTAGAATGGTTGGATCTTCAACACTCAAATGCACTAGTCTCCCCCCCCCCCAAAAAAAACTCCTTCATATGCCATACCATTGCACAGCAAATACACACTCTACAGTCCATCTCCTTTGTCCTAACAAACAGTGGGACGCACACTTACTTTTGGCACGACACATGGCTCACCCCAATAGCTCTAGCTCACGCTTTCCCTCACATATTCTCACACTCCACTCTTTAGCTGGTTAAGGTGGCTAATGTGTTGCGATACGGTTTAGAAGCTAACCTCCGT
The DNA here is from genome assembly GCA_021605205.1 of Aegilops longissima. Classification (NCBI taxonomy): domain Eukaryota; kingdom Viridiplantae; phylum Streptophyta; class Magnoliopsida; order Poales; family Poaceae; genus Aegilops; species Aegilops longissima. The sequence continues at coordinate 59,293,644 of CM038678.1, read as the reverse complement.
AACCGTCTCTCCCTTCTGGCAGAGCAAGAGCTTGTTGTGTTGTTGGCTGTTTTGCAGGATTTCGTTCCCTCGGCTGAGGAAGACCAAAGGTTTCTGCTTCGAGGTCTTGCCTTCTCCACCAAGCATGCGTACGGCACACTCATGGCACGACCGGATAGCGATCCTATTGCTCCCCTCATTTGGCTCTCCAAGGTTCCACGCAAGATAATTTTTTTGCTTGGCTCCTCTTCAAGATCGTCTCAACACCAGGGCCAACATTGCCTACAAGCAGATCAGCTCCACGGACATATGCCCTCGTTGTGCTATGACATCTGAGGACTCCATGCATCTCCTCATCACCTGCCCACTTGCCAACCGGGTCTGGCAGCGGGTGGGCATCCTGCCTCAGGCGGAGGACATCATCGACCTTTGGGACACTCCCTTACCACACCACCTGCCACACAAGACTTGGCCACTAATACTCATGTCTCTCCTTTGGAAGATATGGGCTGCGCGCAATGACATGTTGTTTAGAAACATTGATCAACGTTCTGTAATAACCCTCAGGGCTCTTATCTCTGACCTAGACCTTTGGTCACATCGTCTCATGGCAACATGTGACAAGGAGGACGTCTCCTCGTGGCGTTCCTACCTCTCTGCACGTTGCGCCGTGCCTTTGTAATTCCGTGCTTGCTGTCTTGGCGGCTTTTGAGTAATATATTCAGGTGGGGAGCTCCCCGGTGATTCTAAAAAAAGGCCAATGTCCGTCTAAAAGGATTGGGAGGAGGGGGGCATTGTTTTTTCAGTCATAACAAAAAAATCAGTACGGTACACTTTTTTTGAGAACACGGTGCACTTCAGTTCTAATCCAAACACAATCATAACCGCAGAGTCTCAGACCTTCAACGGAATTACGACTAATTCGAGCGGGTTTTTCCTCCGAAAAAACAGGAGCCCCTCGGGAGGCGACTAGGGTTTTCGGGAGGACCTGTGGCGGCATCCGCTCGATCTGATCGGTCGGGCGCACGGTTGGTTTTCTGATCTCCTGATTGGCGATGGCTTCATCAGCTGATCGGGGGAAGGCGAAGGAGGCGCTCTCGCCCAGGGCGGCGAGGGAGAAGCTAGCGGAGGCGCTGGGGAAGATGGACATAACTGATGAAGAAGTGACTCCTTTGGTGCTTGATGATCTAGAAGAAGAGGCACAGGAGAAGTGGATGCTGGCTAGCAAAGTTCTGAATCGACATATCCTTCACATCCAGACGATATCCAGCGCGCTCCAGCCGGCGTGGGGAAACCCTAAAGGACTTCACTTCAGGCCGGCAGGGGAGAATACGTTTGTGGCAGAATTCACGTGCCAGCGAGATCGTGATCGCGTGTGGGAGGGTTCGCCATGGCACGTCAGCAAGAACACGGTGATCCTCTCGGCGTTTGATGAATGCATGCGGCCTTCCGAGTTGAAGTTTGATAAATTGCAGATCTGGGCTAGAGTGCTAAACCTCCCGTTTAACCTACGGGCGGAACCATGGAGTACGATGATTGCTCACCAGATTGATAAAGAGGCATCTTCAGTGCAGTTTGATCATAATGCAGGGTATCTAAGGGCGAGAGTAATGGTGGATGTTAATAAGCCTTTGAGAAGGTGGATGCTGATTGAATCTAAGAGGAGGAAGTGCATGGATCCTTATGATATTGTCTATGAGAACGTGCCACACTTCTGTTTCTCATGTGGCAAGTTGGGCCACTCGGACCTGGTTTGTATGACACCTGGAACGAGGGATGAGAACGGTAATCTCCCCTTCGGCAAAGGTCTGAGAGCGCAAGATGATTGGAGAAAGGCTGCTTCAAGCAAGAGTTCGACAAGGGAGGGCTCCCCCCCCCCCCCAAAAAAAAGCAAGGCTGACACCAAAAACTCGAGTACTGCGGCCAAGGGTATAACTGAGGTGACATCCCCTGCAAAGAACACAAGGTTTCAGCAAAAGAGAAAGGGGGACCTCATATTCAGAACCAAGTGTATAGGAAGGTGGACCGAACCCTTCTTATGAATTCTCCTCACCAGGATGAGGGAGAGAGAGCTACTGAGAATGTTGTTCAAAGTGACGCTGTTGAGGATTCTGGTTTTGAAAGGGAACCTAAGAAGAAGAAACCTACCCCGAGCAATTCGGAAAAGTCGGCAGAGGCTGCGACGCAGCCCTGCCCGGGCAAATGAGTTGCTTGAGTTGGAACTGTCGAGGGCTTGGGAACCCATCGACAGTTCGAGAGCTTCGCTGCATGGTGAAGCAGGAAGGGCCCGCTCTCCTTTTTGTGATGGAAACTAAAATCTCAGCCAAAAGGGTGGAGAGCATGAAGACTTTGTTTGGTTTTTCAGGATGTTATGCCGTGGACAGTACCGGCCTTAGTGGCGGTATTGAGTCTGTTCCGGACGGATGTGGTTGAAGTGGAGCTGAAAAATTATAGTTCTTGCCACATCAACGTGCTAGTGAGGAAGAAGACCCAAGGCTCTAAGGAGTAGAGGGTCACCGGTTTTTATGGAGCCCCGAAGGTGGAAGACCGACCACATAGTTGGAATTCCTACGTACACTTCATGCAATCCAGCATGAGTTGTGTGTTGGCGATTTCAATGAGACACTTACTGCCTCCGAACACTTCTCGAGAGCGGCCCGACCTGAATATCAAATGAGGGCGTTCAGAGAAGCAGTTGATGATTGCTCTTTTCAGGATCTTGGTTGGTCTGGGACAGAGTATACTTGGGATAATGGATAGAAGGGAGGCGCAAACGTAAAGGCCAGACTGGACAGAGGTTTTGGAAACCCTCAGTATATCCATATGTTCCCTGATACGCATGTTCGACATATTGCAACCGTGGAGTCGGATCATTGTTTTGTGCTGGTTGACCCACGGGAAAGTTTGTCAGGAACAAGAACACGATCAGCTCGACAGTTTCGCTACGAGGACGTTTGGCAGACTCACGTTGATTACGACCAGCTAGTACTTCAGCAATGGCAAAAAGGTGTGGGGCGGCAGGGGCTGGCTGGTGTGGTTGGTGCTTCAACAATATGCAGCAGAAACTTGCAAGTTGGGGAGCCAAGGAGTTCGGAGACTTAGCACGCAAGGTCCGGAAGCTGCGCACTAAACTTGAACGCCTTCAGGGCCGCTCTATGCGGCGGGGCCCAACTGACGAAGAGCGTGCAGTCGGAAAGGAACTGCGTGAAGCCCTCCGACAAGAAGAAATCTGGATGCGTCAAAGATCCAGAGTTCGTTGGCTGCGTAGGGGTGACCAGAATACGGAATATTTTCATGCCCAGGCAGTTCAACAGAAACGTATAAATAAAATTGAGTTGCTAACAAGAGCAGATGGCTCAACATGTCAGACTATGGATGAGAATCATGCAGAAGTCCAAGGTTTCTATGAAACGTTATATACTTCCCAGGGATTCAGGCCTATGGACGAGCTGCTCAACCTTATCCCGCGAAAGGTGACTTCGCTTATGAACTAGCATCTTGATAAACCATTCACAGCCCAGGAGGTCAAGGAAGCTTTATTTCAATGGCCCCATCCAAAGCTCCTGGTGTTGACGGTTTCACAGCGGGTTTTTTTCAGCGGCACTGGGATCTCCTTCAGGAGGACATTGTGCTGGCTGTTTTGGATTTCCTAAATGGTGGTGAGTTGCCGGTGGGAATGAATGATACTTCAATAACTCTTATACCTAAAGTAAGATACCCGCAACTCATATCACAATATAGGCCAATTTCTTTATGTCCTGTTTTATATAAGATTGCTTCCAAGTGTATCACGAACAGGGCAAGAGAGTTTATGGATGAAATCATTAGCGAAGAACAGAGTGCTTTTATCCCGAGGCGCCTTATCACTGTATCGCCTATGAGAGCATCCATGCGATGCGGCGTCGGAAGAAAGGGAAAAATCATGTCTGTGCCGTCAAACTTGACATGATGAAAGCATACGACAGAGTTGAATGGCACTATTTGGAAGCTATCATGTTAAAGATGGGGTTCAGCTCGAGCTTTGTTAGACTAACAATGAAGTGCGTTACTTCTGTCAGGTTTACCGTCCGGGTGAATGGGGAGCTGCTGCCCTACTTTACCCCTTCTCGGGGTCTACGGCAAGGGGATCCTTATTCGCCTTATCTCTTCCTCCTATGCGCTGAGGGTTTCACTACACTCTTGAAAAATCTCGGTGTTGCACAGGTGGACAAGGGGATTAGAGTGAGTACCAATTCACCTTGGGTAAATCATCTCCTCTTTGCAGAAGATAGCTTGATATTCATGAATGCCAAGGAATCAAGCACCCAAAGGTTGAACCAAGTTCTGAGGATATATAGCGACAGTTTGGGACAGTGTGTGAACAGAGAGAAAAGCTCCATATATATTAGCCCGAACACGCTGGAACCAATTAGACAAAATTTGAAGAATCTCCTTGGTATAACAGTTGAAGCGTTCAACGAGAGGTACCTCGGATTACCCACTGCGACGGGGCGTATCACCAGCGGTACCTTCGAGCATCTGACGAAGAGACTTTGAAGCAAGCTGCAGGGTGGGATGGAACGCATGATTTCATGTGCGAGTCGCGAGGTTCGTCTGAAATCTGTGGCGCAAGCTATCCCGGCCTTTTCGATGAGCTATTTTAAGTTACCAAAGAAAGTTTGTAAGGGTCTTAGATCATGCATGGCCCGTTACTGGTGGAGTATCTCCCTTGATCGTCGGTCCTTACATTGGACGGATTGGGACACGCTTGCTTCTCCGAAAGTGAAAGGAGGGATGGGTTTCAGAGATCTTCAACTATTCAACCTTGCCCTCCAGGGAAAACATGGCTGGAGACTCGTCACGAGCCCGGAGTCGCTCTGTGCACGGGTGCTCAAAGGGAAGTATTTTCCGACGACAAATTTTCTCGAAGCTACTTCGCCATCCCACGCGTCTTCCACTTGGCGTGCAATCTTGGCGGGAAGGGAAGCTTTGGAGGTTGGCATGATCAAACAGATTGGGGATGGGACGACGGTGTCGATATGGAATGATCTTATTTCCATGAAGCCATCGGTGCAAATTGGGGCCGCCGAACTTGTCAGGGTCTCAGATCTGATCGATGCTGATTCAGGGTCATGGAAACGTCATGAGGTACATGCAAATTTCATTCCGTCTGAAGTAGAAGCTATTCTCAATATACCCTTGAGGCGGTTTGGAGGAGATGATATATGGGCATGGTCGGCACAAAAAGTAGGAGTCTATACTGTCAAGTCAGCGTACCACACTCTTATGATTCGCAACGAGCATCGCGCTCTAGAAGAAGGGTCGGTCACCGAATCTTCCGAGACAAATAAACAGCTATGGACGAGGCTTTGGAAGTTGAACGTGTTACCAAAGGTTCGTGTGTTCTGGTGGCGAGTGCTGCGCGGGATTCTTCCTGTGGAGGGCACGCTACACTACAGACACATTACGACAACAGCAAGGTGCAAGGTTTGCCTTGCAGCTGAGGAAGATATGTACCATGCTTTGATAAAATGCAGCCATGCACAAAACTTCTGGAGAGAAGCCCGACAGTGGTTGGACGTAAAGCTGCCGGAACTGCATACAATGACATGGTCTAGAGATGTTCTCTGTGATGATCGATTTGATGGGTCAGACAGGGCTAAGATCATCACTGTGATGTGAGCAATATGGACATCTAGAAACAATATCACGCATGACAAAGCTAGTATGGAACCTGTCCAGTCACTAAAAATGATCAGAGATGCGTTGGCAGTGCTAGAGCTCCCAATCAAATATGCAATTGTGCTGCCAGGGCACGGGTGGAGACCGCTGGATGGCAAGTGCATCAAAATTAACACAGATGGTGTTGCTATGCTCGAGCATAGAGGAGGTATTGGGGGTGTGGCCCGATCATGTTCGGCTTTTATCACAGCTTGGTGCAAACCGTGCCCAGGTATCACAGATTCTCTTGTTGCAGAGGCAACTGCGGTGCGTGAAGGTGTGGTGGTGGCAATGCTTCGTGGTTTTGCGCGGGTCGAAATTGAAACATACTGTTTGAAAGTGGTCAACCTCTGGAAATCGCGCCGGAATTCGCGCTCTGTAATAGCGCCGTTACTTTTAGATATTGAGGAGCTTGTTGCTCAGTTTACTTATTTTGACATTCTTCATGTAAGAAGACATGCCAATGTCCCTGCCCACCTTTGTGCAAAACATGCATGCACATTGAAGGTGACAGAGTGTTGGATGAACTCCCCCGGGTTCCTAGTCACCAGCCTTATGGCTGATGTGGCCGGTGGATCATCATATGAATAAAAAGCTCCTTAATTCCCCGCAAAAAAAAAAAGTCTCAGACCTTCACGTCAGCTAGCCAACTTCCAGAGGATGAAGTGCATGTCTGCGTACTAGTAGTATAATAGAACGTTGCAGGAACTCCACTTTGTAGCACGTACGCGGTACCTGACCGGGCCGGATCGGAGTCCTTTTCGTAAGTAAGTACTAGCACAAATGCCCGTGCGTTGCAACGGGAGACAAAAACCTCACTTCACTAATACAATGGTTCACACCACCCGACATCAGGACATCATCTTTGTATAATATAACAAAGAAAAGTGTGGAATTTGTGTCGCACATAGCAGGGACTCCGAGTCCGACTTGTGAGTCAAGCAGAAAAATAAGAGTAACGATTTATTTTGTTCTCAGAATAATATAGCATATGATCAATAAAAAATGAAGACTTTTTATTGTGATTTAGACATAGTTTTCTTTGTGTGTGTTATACATAATATTTTTTCTCTGGAGTTAAACAATTTCGATACGTCAAATATTAGTATTACAACATCATATCTTAGTTCTTGACGTCAACAGTTCTGATATAAAGAAGTAGTTCAACCGTGTCATGTGCACCTAAACAAAAACACCTACCAATTCAGTTACAAACGAAGCGGTTCAACAAATTTAGGCACAAAAAAGAAATTCATCAGCTCATTAACTGAGTAAGTCTCAGACCATTTAGGAAAATTATGATATTTATGGAGCATACTTAAAAATTATCTCTTGGTATATGAGGTGAAGTAACTATTGATATTAATTTTTCTTGCCGAATATCTTATTGTTCTTAAAAAAAGTATAGTCTACTTTGATTGGAATTGGATTATACTTAATCTTATGTCCTGTTTTACTGGTTAAATTTTTACGTTTAAGCACTATAAGCTAATTTTAAAGAAATAAAATATATTTAATAATTTATTTCTTTTTAATGATTTGGCAATTCATATATAAATCAAGTTGTATCCTTTATGCACAGGCGTGTCTGCTCATGCCTTAGAACTTGATGGATGCGACAATTTAATTTTGTACGTGCTCATGTTTTTTTCTATGTGCTCAAGTTAAACTCAACTTACATGCTCTTTCATAGATGGAATCCTTCTTGAGTCTCTTCTCAGTCATGGCGGACGCTGGGTTGCCTTCTTATTTAGGAATCCAATAACTCCCGAACGTTCGGATTTTGAGCATTTCGTCCCGAACGATTTTACATGGCAACTTTAGTTCATAGAGGATGGCAACTTCGTCCTTTTTCGTTTTTTCGTCAGAAAATTGCCGTGTTTCCCTAATCTTTTTTTTAGGGGAACATCTTGCCGCTTTATTTAAACAAAGTCTGGAATATCAGAAGAAATTACATCTAAGATAAAGTCTGGTGGCGAAGCCAACCAAGTCTCACATCGTTCCTCACCGACCCCTACCTTCGCTAACCTATGCGCGGCAACATTCCCAGAACGCGGAATCCAAGAGACGTTGAACTCCAGCAATGAGTTGAGCATGTCCTTGATGTCTTGCACCCAAGGCCCCAACGCAGAAAGATTCCTAGATGACTGGTTTATCATTTGAACCACTCCCTTGCTGTCCAGTTCGATGTGAGCACGCTGGACCTGAAGGTCCACAGCCATTTGAACTGCTCTCCTGCATGCCAATACTTCCACAGCTTCGGGATCGGCAATGTGCGGAAAGTGATAGCAAGCTCCCTGTTGGGGAACGTAGTAATTTCAAAAAAATTTCCTACGCACACGCAATACCATGGTGATGGCATAGCAACGAGAGGGGAGAGTGTCTGTCCACGTACCCTCATAGACCGAAAGCGGAAGCGTTATAACAACGCGGTTGATGTAGTCGTACGTCTTCACGATCCGACCGATCCAAGCACCGAACGTACGGCACCTCCGAGTTCTGCACACGTTCAGCTCGATGACGATCCCCGGGCTCCGATCCAGCAAAGCGTCGGGGATGAGTTCCGTCAGCACGACGGCGTGGTGACGATGATGATGCTCCACCGACGCAGGGCTTCGCCTAAGCTCCGCGACGATATGACTTCACCGGCGCAGGCTTCGCCTAAGCTCGCGACGATATGACCGAAGTGGAATATGGTGGAGGGGGCACCGACACGGCTAAGGAACGATCCGTAGATCAACTTGTGTGTCTGGGGTGCCCCCTGCCCCAGTATATAAAGGAGCAGGGAGGGGGGGTGCGGCCGGCCCTAGAGAGGAGGCGCTGGAAGAGTCCTACTCCCACCGGAGTAGGACTCCCCCTTCTCCTAGTTGGACTAGGACTTGGGGAAGGGGAAGAGGGAAGGGTGCGGCCTCCCCTAGTCCATTCGGACTAGGCCATGGGCGCGCGCCTGCCCTAGGCAGCCCCTCTCTTTCCCGCAGGGCCCAATAAGGCCCAATTCTTCTCCCGGCGAATTCCCGTAACTCTCCGGTACTCGAAAAATACCCGAATCATTCGAACCTTTCCGAACTCGAATATAGTCGTCCAATATATCGATCTTTACGTCTCGACCATTTCGAGACTCCTCGTCATATCCCTGATCTCATCCGGGACTCGAACTCCTTCGGTACATCAAAACTCATAAACTCATAATATAACATCATCAAAACCTTAAGCGTGCGGACCCTACGGGTTCGAGAACTATGTAGACATGACCTAGAACTATTCTTGGTCAATAACCAATAGCGGAACCTGGATGCCCATATTGGCTCCTACATATTCTCTGAAGATCTTTATCGGTCAAACCGCATAACAACATACTTTGTTCCCTTTGTCATCGGTATGTTACTTGCCCGAGATTCGATTGTCGGCATCCAATACCTAGTTCAATCTCGTTATCGCAAGTCTCTTTACTCGTTCCGTAATACATCATCTCGCAACTAACTTATTAGTTGCAATGCTTGCAAGGCTTATATGATGTGTATTACCGAGAAGGCCCAGAGATACCTCTCCGACAATCGGAGTGACAAAACCTAATCTCGAAATACGCCAACCCAACATGTACCTTTGGAGACACCTGTAGTACTCCTTTATAATCACCCGATTACGTTGTGACGCTTGGTAGTACCAAAGTGTTCCTCCGGTAAACGGGAGTTGCATAATCTCATAGTTACAGGAACATGTATAAGTCATGAAGAAAGCAATAGCAACATACTAAACGATCAAGTGCTAGGCTAACGGAATGGGTCATGTCAATCAGATCATTCTCCTAATGATGTGATCCCGTTAATCAAATGACAACTCATGTCTATGGTTAGGAAACATAACCATCTTTGATTAACGAGCTAGTTAAGTAGAGGCATACTAGTGACTATATGTTTGTCTATGTATTCACACATGTATTATGTTTCCGGTTAATACAATTCTAGCATGAATAATAAACATTTATCATGATATAAGGAAATAAATAATAACTTTATTATTGCCTCTAGGGCATATTTCCTTCATCTCCCACTTGCACTAGAGTCAATAATCTAGTTCACATCGCCATGTGATTTAACATCAATAGTTCACATCTATATGTGGTTAACACCCATAGTTCACATCGACATGTGACCAACACCCAAAGGGTTTACTAGAGTCAGTAATCTAGTTCACATCGCCATGTGATTAACACCCAAAGAGTACTAAGGTGTGATCATGTTTTGCTTGTGAGATAATTTTAGTCAACGGGTCATCACATTCAGAGCCGTAAGTATTTTGCAAATTTCTATGTCTACAATGCTCGCACGGAGCTACTCTAGCTAATTGCTCCCACTTTCAATATGTATCCAGATTGAGACTCGAGTCATCTAGATTAGTGTTAAAACTTGCATCGGCGTAACCCTTTACTTATTTAACCCTTTTTTTTCACTTCCATAATCGAGAAACATATCCTTATTCCACTAAGGATAATTTTGACCGTTGTCCATTGATCTACTCCTAGATCACTATTGCACTCCTTGCCAAGCTTAGTGGTAGGGTATGCAATAGATCAGTACACAACATGACATACTTTATAGAACCTATGGCTGATGCATAGGGAATGACTTTCATTCTCTTTCTATCTTCTGCCGTGGTCGGGTTTTTAGTCTTACTCAATCTCACACCTTGTAACACAGGCAAGAACTCTTTTCTTTGACTGTTCCATTTTGAACTACTTCAAAATCTTGTCAAGGTATGTATTCATTGAAAAACTTATCAAGCGTCTTGATCTATCTCTATAGATCTTGATGCTCAATATGTAAGCAGCTTCACCGAGGTCTTTCTTTGAAAAAACTCTTTTCAAACACTCCTTTATGCTTTGCAGAATAATTCTACATTATTTCCGATCAACAATATGTCATTCACATATACTTATCAGAAATGCTGTAGTGCTCCCACTCACTTTCTTGTAAATACAGGCTTCACCGCAAGTCTCATATAAAACTATATGCTTTGATCACACTATCAAAGCGTTTATTCCAACTCCGAGATGCTTGCACCAGTCCATAGATGGATCATTGGAGCTTGCACATTTTGTTAGCTCCTTTAGGATTGACAAAACCTTCTGGTTGCATCATATACAACTCTTCTTTAATAAATCCATTACAGAATGTAGTTTTGACATCCATTTGCCAGATTTCATAAAATGTGGCGATTGCTAACATGATTCGGACAGACATAAGCATCGCTACAGTTGAGTAAATCTCATTGTAGTCAACACCTTGAACTTGTCGAAAACCTTTCTGCGACAAGTCGAGCTTTGTAGATAGTAATACTACTATCAGCATCTGTCTTCCTCTTGAAGATCCATTTATATAATATGGCTTGCCGATCATCGGGCAACTCCATCAAAGTCCACACTTTGTTCTCATATATGGATCCCATCTCAGATTTCATGGTCTCAAACCATTTCGCATGAATCTGGGCTCATCATCGCTTCCTCATAGTTCGTAGGTTCATCATGGTCTAGTAACATGACTTCTAGAATAGGATTACCGTACCACTCTGTGCGGATCTTACTTTGGAAGACCTACGAGGTTTGGTAGCAACTTGATCTGAAGTTTCATGATCATCATCATTAACTTCCTCACTAATTGGTGTAGGAATCATGGAACTGATTCTGTGATGAACTACTTTCCAATAAGGAGAAGGTACAATTACCTCATCAAGTTCTACTTTCCTCCCACTCACTTCTTTCGAGAGAAACTTCTTCTCTAGAAAGGATCCATCTCAACAACAAATATCTTGCTTTCGGATCTGTGATAGAAGGTGTACCCAATAGTTACCTTTGGGTATTCTATGAAGACATTTCTCGATTTGGGTTCGAGCTTATCGGTGAAAACTTTTTCACATAAGCATCACAACTCCAAACTTTAAGAAACGACAGCTTAGGTTTCTTGCTAAACCATAGTTCATACGGTATCATCTCAACGGATTTAGATGGTGCCCTATTAAACGTGAATGCAGCTGTCTCTAATGCATAACCCCAAAACGATAGTGGTAAATCGGTAAGATACATCATAGATCGCACCATATCAAAATAAAGTACGGTTCTGACGTTCGGACACACCATAACGTTGTGGTGTTCCGTGGCGTGAGCTGTGAAACTATTCCACATTGTTTTCATTGAAGACCAAACTCAGAACTCAAATATTCATCTCCACGATCAGATCGCAGAAACTTTATTTTCTTGTTGCGATGATTTTCCACTTCACTCTGAAATTCTTTGAACCTTTCAACTATTTCAGACTTATGTTTCATCAAGTAGATATACCCATATCTACTCAAATCATCTTGTGAAGGTCAGAAAATAACGATACTTGCCACGAGCATCAACACTCATTGGATCGCATACATCGGTATATATGTGTTATTTCCAACAAGTCAGTAGCTTGTTCCATTGTTCAAGAACGGAGTTTTAGTCATCTTGCCCAAAAGGCACGGTTCGCAAGCATCAAATGATTCATAACCAAGTGATTCCAAAAATCCATCCTTATGGAGTTTCTTCATGCGCTTTATACCGATATGACCCAAACGGCAGTGCCACAAATAAGTTGCACTATCATTATTAACTTTGCATCTTTTGGCATCAATATTATGAATATGCGTATCACTACGATCGAGATCCAATAAACTATTTTCATTGGGTGTATGACCATCGAAGGTTTTATTCATTTAAGCAGAACAACAATTATTCTTTGACTTTAAATGAATAACCGTTTTGAAAACTATTTTCATTGGGTGTATGACCATTGAAGGTTTTATTCATGTAAACAGAACAACAATTATTCTTTGACTTTAAATGAATAACCGTTTTGCAATAAACATGATCAAATCATATTCATGCTCAACGCAAACACCAAATAACATTTATTTAGGTTTAACACTAATCCGAAAGTATAGGGAGTGTGCGATGATGATCATATCAATCTTGGAACTACTTCCAACACTCATCGTCACTTCCCTTCAACTAGTTTCGTTCATTCTGCAACTCCTGTTTGAGTTACTACTCTTAGCAACTGAACCAGTATCAAATACCGAGGGTTGCTACGAACACTAGTAAAATACACATCAATAATTTGTATATCAAATATACCTTTGTTCACTTTGCCATCCTTCTTATCCGCCAAATACTTGGGGTAGTTCCGCTTCAAATGACCAGTTCCATTGTAGCAAAAGCACTTAGTCTCGTGCTTAGATCCAGACTTGGGCTTCTTCACTCGAGCAACAACTTGCTTGCCGTTCTTCTTGAAGTTCCCTTCTTCCTTTGCCCTTTTCCTTGAGACTAGTGGTCTTGTCAATCATCAACACTTGATGCTCTTTCTTGATTTCTACCTTCGTCGATTTCAACATCATGAAGAGCTCGGGAATCGTTTTCGTTATCCCTTGCATACTATAGTTCATCACGAAGTTCTAGTAACTTAGTGATGGTGACTAGAGAATTCTGTCAATCACTATCTTATCTGGAAGATTAACTCCCACTTGATTCAAGCGATTGAAGTACCCAGACAATCTGAGAACATGCTCACTAGTTGAGCGATTCTCCTCCATCTTTTAGCTATAGAACTTGTTGGAGACTTCATATCTCTCAACTCGGTATTTGCTTGAAATATTAACTTCAACTCCTGGAACATCTCATATGGTCCATGACGTTCAAAACGTCTTTGAAGTCCCGATTCTAAGCCGTTTAAGCATGGTGCACTAAACTATCAAGTAGTCATCATATTGAGCTAGCCAAACGTTCATAACGTCTGCATCTGCTCCTGCAATAGGTCTGTCACCTAGCGGTGCATCAAGGACATAATTCTTACGTGCAGCAATGAGGATAAACCTCAGATCATGGATCCAATCCGCAATATTGCTACTAACATTTTCAATACAATTTTCTCTAGGAACACATATAAAAACACAGGGAAGCAACAACGCGAGCTATTGATCTACAACATAATCTGCAAAATACTACGGGACTAAGTTCATGATAAATTAAAGTTCAATTAATCATATTACTTAAGAACTCCCACTTAGATAGACATCTCTCTAGTCATCTAAGTGATTACGTGATCCAAATCAACTAAACCATGTCCGATCATCACGTGAGATGGAGTAGTTTCAATGGTGAACATCACTATGTTGATCATATCTACTATATGATTCACGCTCGACCTTCGGTCTCCGTGTTTCGAGGCCATATCTGTTATATGCTAGGCTCGTCAAGCTTAACCTGAGTATTCGCGTGCGCAACTGTTTTGCACCCGTTGTATTTGAGCGTAGAGCCTATCACACCCGATCATCACGTGGTGTCTCAGACGAAGAACTTTCGCAGCGGTGCATACTCGTGGAGAACACTTCTTGATAATTTTAGTGAGAGATCATCTTATAATGCTACCGTCAATCAAAGCAAGATAAGATGCATAAAGGATAAACATCACATGCAATCAATATAAGTGATATGATATGGTCATCATCATCTTGTGCTTGTGATCTCCATCGCCAAGCACCGTCATGATCACCATCGTCATCGGCGCGACACCTTGATCTCCATCGTAGCATCGTTGTCGTCTCGCCAACTATTGCTTCTCGACTATCGCTACTGCTTAGTGATAAAGTAAAGCAATTACATGGCTTTGCATTTCATACAATAAGCGACAACCATATGGCTCCTGCCGATTGCCGATAACTCGGTTACAAAACATGATCATCTCATACAATAAAATATAGCATCACGTCTTGACCACATCACATCACAACATGCCCTGCAAAAACAAGTTAGGCGTCCTCTACTTTGTTGTTGCAAGTTTTACGTGGCTGCTACGGGCTGAGCAAGAACCGTTCTTACCACGCATCAAAACCACAACGATAGTTTGTCAAGTTGGTGCTGTTTTAACCTTCGCAAGGACCGGGCGTAGCCACACTCGGTTCAACTAAAGTGAGAGAGCAGACACCGCGGTCACCTTTAAGCAACTAGTGCTCAAGCGGTGAAACCAGTCTCGCGTAAGCGTCTGGCGTAATGTCGGTCCGGGCGCTTCATCTCACAATACCGCCAACCAAAGTATGACATGCTGGTAAGCAGTATGACTTATATCGCCCACAACTCACTTGTGTTCTACTCGTGCATATGACATCAACGCATAAAACCTGGCTCGGATGCCACTGTTGGGGAACGAGTAATTTCAAAAAATTCCTACGCACACGCAAGACCATGGTGATGGCATAGCAACGAGAGGGAGAGTGTCTGTCCACGCCCTCGTGAGACCGAAGCGGAAGCATTATAACAACGCGGTTGATGTAGTCGACGTCTTCACGATCCGACCGATCCAAGCACCGAACGCGACGGCACCTCCGAGTTCTGCACACGTTCAGCTCGATGGCGATCCCCGGCTCCGATCCAGCAAAGCGTCGGGGATGAGTTCCGTCAAGACGACGGCGTGGTGGACGATGATGATGCTCCACCGACGCAGGGCTTCGCCTAAGCTCCATGACGATATGACTTCACCGGCGCAGGCTTCGCCTAAGCTCCGCGACGATATGACCGAAGTGGAATATGGTGGAGGGGGCACGCACACGGCTAAGGAACGATCCGTAGATCAACTTGTGTGTCTGGGGTGCCCCCTGCCCCAGATATAAAGGAGCAAGGGGGTGCGGCCGGCCCTAGAGAGGCGCTGCTGAAGAGTCCTACTCCCACCGAGTAGGACTCCCCTTCTCCTAGTTGGACTAGGACTTGGGGAAGGGGAAGAGGGAAGGGTGCGGCCTCCCTAGTCCAATTCGGACTAGGCCATGGAAGCGCGGCCTGCCCTAGGCAGCCCTCTCTCTTTCCCGCAGGGCCCAATAAGGCCCAATTCTTCTCCCGGCGAATTCCCGTAACTCTCCGATACTCGAAAAATACCGAATCATTCGAACCTTTCCGAACTCGAATATAGTCGTCAATATATCGATCTTTACGTCTCGACCATTTCGAGACTCCTCGTCATATCCCCGATCTCATCCGGGACTCGAACTCCTTGGTACATCAAAACTCATAAACTCATAATATAACATCATCAAAACCTTAAGCGTGCGGACCCTACGGGTTCGAGAACTATGTAGACATGACCTAGAACTATTCTTGGTCAATAACCAATAGCGGAACCTGGATGCCCATATTGGCTCCTACATATTCTACGAAGATCTTTATCGGTCAAACCGCATAACAACATACTTTGTTCCCTTTGTCATCGGTATGTTACTTGCCCGAGATTCGATTGTCGGCATCCAATACCTAGTTCAATCTCGTTACCGGCAAGTCTCTTTACTCGTTCCGTAATACATCATCTCGCAACTAACTTATTAGTTGCAATGCTTGCAAGGCTTATATGATGTGTATTACCGAGAAGGCCAGAGATACCTCTCCGACAATCGGAGTGACAAAACCTAATCTCGAAATCGCCAACCAAACATGTACCTTTGGAGACACCTGTAGTACTCCTTTATAATCACCCGATTCGTTGTGACGTTTGGTAGTACCAAAGTGTTCCTCCGTGGCGGAGTTGCATAATCTCATAGTTACAGGAACATGTATAAGTCATGAAGAAAGCAATAGCAACATACTAAGCGATCAAGTGCTAGGCTAACGGAATGGGTCATGTCAATCAGATCATTCTCCTAATGATGTGATCCCGTTAATCAAATGACAACTCATGTCTATGGTTAGGAAACATAACCATCTTCGATTAACGAGCTAGTCAAGTAGAGGCATACTAGTGACTATATGTTTGTCTATGTATTCACACATGTATTATGTTTCCGGTTAATACAATTCTAGCATGAATAATAAACATTTATCATGATATAAGGAAATAAATAATAACTTTATTATTGCCTCTAGGGCATATTTCCTTCACTCCCCCCAAAAAAGCACCATGATGATTCCTTAGAACTGCCCCTCCTCCTCCTTTCTCACCATGCCTGGAAGTCGCGCCGTCTGAGTTGACCTTAATCCATCCCTCCGCAGGTGGCTCCCATTTCTGGATGATCTTGGGTTCCGTCTGCACCGGCGAACCAGCCAAGTAACCAGGAAGCTAGTGCGCTCTGGGAATCCATCTGACTCGGCGGGATCGCCACCGAAATTCCCAACTCCGACCGCAATATCTCCCAGAACTGAACTGAATGTTGGCACGTCCAGAAGCGATGCAACAGTGTCTCCTCCCGACCGCACGCAACACAAAAAACACCCGGTTTTATCCGACGACGAAAGAGCTCCGACCCAACTGCCAGGCCATTACGGATCACCCGCCACATATGTATCTTAGCCTTTGCTGGAGCACTTGTTCCCCAAAGTGCTAAGTATCCCTTGTGCTTGTTAACCGAGCTTGAGGACTCCGGCTGTCCGATCCTTGCCCTGTTTAGTGACATCCTAAGGTGGTAAGCAGATTTTACACTGAACAAACCATTCTTGGTGAAGTTCCATGCCAAAAAATCTTCAGTGGCCGGTCCACCCACAGCTATCTGCTTGATATCCTCTGCATCATCAGGAGAGAACATAGCCTCCACTTTTTCCGTGTCCCAGCTTGTGCCTTCAGCCGTGAGCAAATCTGCTACTTTCAAGACTCCGGGAATAAACTCTTGGCCTAAAGGCTTCATGCTTCCAGTACGTGGGATCCAAGCATCATGATGTATGTTAATTTTTGCACCATTTCCTATCCTCCAGACTAGTCCTTCTCTAAGCAAATCCCTTCCGTGTAAAATGCTCCGGAACGTATATGATCCGGATGATGGGCACGTAGCCGACCCGTTCGGGTTGCCATGCTTAACTCCCGAACGTTCGGGAGTTATCATTACTGTATTTATTAATTCCCTCTTTCCATCTACGTATATCCTTCTCTTTCCTTCTTTGTTTTTCTAATCACATCTGAAATCCCTCTTCCTCTCAATCCCTCTTTCTTCCCTTATTCTCGCAATGCCTCTTTCCTTCCTTATCATGAGACGTCTTATTTTGTCCTTAATGATTCCTGAGATTGCTCCTCGATACCCTAAAAAACAAAGATGTATATAAATTAAAAAAACTTGATCTAAACGAGCGAGGTGGGACTATTTAATAGGTCAATCAACATTGTATTCTCATATATTGTGATGCAGCTTAGTTGGTCAAGACATCACCTGTCGAACATGAGGTTTTGTGTTCGAGTTTCCCACCTGCCATAATTTTTTTGCACCGGCTGCCTTGGTGGGCCAGGATAATTTGCCCTGGCAAGGCCCAAAGCCAGCGAAGCAGGCTAAGGCCGAGGCACCCTGCAACGGATTCAAAACTGAGATCAAACAACGTTTAGTACCACCTTGTACGTGAGCGAAATCAGACGGACGGACCGCTAGTACGTGACCAAAACTAATGAAAAAAACTAATCGCGGGACGAAACCAGAAATATCACCTTGCTTTATTAGTAAGGTAATAGAATTGCTCCTACTATATACCGTTGCCAGCTCAAAAAGACCATAATTCCCAACCCCTGATTATATACTCGTCAGCGAAGCGATCGATCGAGACATAAAGTATTTCGACGGACCTCGATCCTCCCTCCCTCCTGCCCATGGCGGCAGTGCCGGCGTACGACGTGCGCTGCAGCTTGCTGGAGGAAGGACGGCGGCCGCTGCCGCAGCCTCGGGCCATGGCGCCACGCCTGGTGCCAAAACCCAAGAGAACCAACCCTCCGTGGATCCGCGCAATCAGGGTATGTGCGTGCACACGTTAAGCTACGTATATCGGTATATAAGTCAAATCGTGTTGATCCTATGTCCGCAATCACAAGTGTTTTTCTGTTCTTCTTTTTTATGAAGCCTCACATGTTCCTTTTCTTTTCTCCCTTGTACGTGCAGGCGTTCGGCAACACGGCGTGTGTACTATTTATAGTCTTCATCCTTGCGTTCATGGTTCCACGGAGCAGGGACAAAGACCACCTCCGCCTGTTCGGCAACTGCGCCATCACCGTGCTCCTCTCGCTTGGCTTCCCTGCCGTGGCGTATATCCTCACCATGGACGTTGATGATCAGCCCCAAGGCGCATCCAATGCATGACAGATTATTTTTACTCCAACCCTTGCAAGCAAGTCTTGGATGCTTAGTGGAGGTGATCGTGCCTTTAGCACATACTCCTATCCGTTTTCAAATATTTGTCTTTCTAGAGATTTTAATAAATGACTACATACGGAACAAAATAAGTGAATCTACACTCTAAAATATGTCTATATACATCCGTATGTGGTAGTTTATTTGAAATCTTTAGAAAGACAAATATTTAGAATGGAGGGAGTACATTATGTTTATCTCTCGTTCATTACTCAAGAATCCTCAGTATGATATTCCAACTCAGCACCTTTAGCTTTGAGATTTCGAGAAGAAGTAATCCTAGAAACAGATAACTGGTAAAGCCTAGTGTTCCTCATCAGTGGCTTTGTATGAATAGCTCGTATTTTGTGTTCCAAATTAAGCATCTCATCCCAATATAATATGTAGTGGGAAGATAACAACTATGGAAACTGCTGATAAGACGAAAAATAAGCATATATAGCTTGGATGGCTGGCACTTCAAGATGGCAATGGCCCCGAAACCCGCATCCCTGCGGGCTTTTACCCTATTAGGCGACGGGGATGGGCCTCTTTTCATCCCCGCGGGGCTGTTGTTGGGCACATTATACAACCCGACACGTTTCATGGGCTTGCACCCGTTTCGACAGTCCCCGAACCCGAAACCCGGCAAACCCGGCAAAATACATTTTTTACCAAGCACTGATCCGGCGCGGCCCAACCCAAAGCTACCGAGCCAGAGCAACCGAGCCCCCACCCCCAGCGTCGAAGGCCAAACAAACCCCTCGCTGGGTGGCCAGTATCGCTCGCTCCTTCCCCCCTCGCTCTATATAGCTGTTGAACCATCTACTATTTTTTTTGTTGAAATTTGCTCAAGTTATGCAGCTGAAATGTGCTTGTTTTGCTGCTGAAATGCTATTCTTTGTCACCACTATGTTTGTTTAAATATTTTGATTTCCCCGTGGGTTCCCCGAAACCCGATGGGTTTAGGGGACGGGCAGAAAACTAGCCCCGCACACGGTAATGGGGACGGGGACGGGTTTATGATTTTCTCGTGGGGATGGGTTTGGGAAGGAAAAACCCGATGTGTTTCGTCCCCGTTGCCATCTTGACTGGCACTAGACCGAAATTTTCAGAGATCAAAACTTTTGCCGAGGATGGAAAGCAGACAAGACAAAATTGGTTCTCATTTTTCGTTTCCAACATACTGACAACCTTGTAGACTGAAATCCTATTACAAAGTTATTAACCAAAGTAGCATGCCAATTTCTCAAACTTGAAGAGTAGTAAATTGTTGTGATTTTATTAATAGGCATGAGGCATACAGTTACCGCACACAAAATGCATACCAAGTATGAGTATCAAACCATAAATCATGGATAGGGAAACTAGCAGCTACACACAGATGAAGATTACCAGCTGACAGAGCACTCACAAATGTGTCTCTACAATTTAAACTAGTTTAGACCAGTCTCACATAAGCTGCTCGACCAACTGACAATCAATGGATACCGGGCAAAATTAGGTGTCTTGTTAAGCATACAAAACTTTCTCTGGCATGTTGGGCATCCTACAATTCATACATATTTCTGGCCTGGAGAAGGTCAGTAACACTTGGCAGAGCTCTTCAGCTTTGTTTTCAGTGACCGAGTAATGGAAATTTACTGTCATCATTTTTAGCACCGGTGCCCAACTGAATAGACGATTCACAGCACTGATTTCATGTTCACTTCCTTTCAAGTCAAAGATTTCTACTTCTTCGAGGCAATTCAGCACAAGTTCCCTGGTTTTCCAACTTGGTGGCTGATCACATATACAACCTGATGGGCACACAGTTTCTGCCTGAAACAAGGGGCACATTAGCTTAACAAGACCAACCGATTTGGTTTGATGGACATAAAATTATAGCAGATACTAGATGACAACAAACTGAGAATACTCCTAGAATGATAAACAAATTGAGAATAGCATACCTCGTGTTCAGGTGCGACAATAAGACCAAGATTCAGCCTTCTTATTGCAATACACATCCGCAGAACATGAAATAAGCACGTGTTGTTATGCCCAATCCCAATAATTCAACATCGGGAACCCTTGTTATATCTTCCATCAAATATTTCTTGTTAGCTATGTCCTATCGGTTCGTATGAGAGGTCACAGACAAAAGGATTCTACATACATAGCAGTTCAACAATGACTCAGATTGTACATAGCATGTTCAACAATGACATAGATTATACATAGTATGAACTCACCGGGGGGAAATGAAGAGTGGTAACAAGACTGTGTAGGTGTTCAAAGCGCCGCAAAAGAAGCGCACAATTACGGTTGTGCAAATCAATAATGTAATCCTTTCCATATACGATAAATTGTTGGAGGTCAAGCCGTTGTAGGTGTGCCATCTCGCCAAGCTTTACGGAGTTTTGATCATAATCATCTATCCATGCGAGCTGCAGCAGGTGTGGGGCTGAGATGCTGGCAACCGGTTGCCACGCAACCAGAGCAAAGCAATCCTGCACTTTTAGCTGCTGGAGTGATGGTGCCACGATGGTGAGCTGCTGCAAGTCGGGCAGATTATATAGCTCAATTTGTCCAAGAGATTCCGAGTGGATTGCGAGACTGCCCACACCCCGGACATCATCGACGACGAGTCCACCCAAGCACGGGCACCGCAGCGAGGAGATAATGGCACCGAGCTCACACATACCATGCAGCCGGAGCTGAAAGAGGCGAAGAAGACTGAGTCGGGCGAACACAACGGAAGGCGGCAGCGTAAGGCGGAGGAACCCTAACCGCATAAAGATCCCGGTGGCGCTCTCGAAGCACGGCAACTTCAAGGCAACTCTTCTCCTAGCCATGACCCTCTGCGACAGGTACTGGCAAATCAGTAAGCCGGAGAGGCGGCGTGCGGCGATGGGGAGCCACGCCCTCGTGGGCCCGACAGAGGTGTCCTGTCCGATGACGAGGAGCTCCTGGAGCGGCGGGGCCTCGTGGGCGGCGAGGGCGGAGCGTATGCGGCGGGGGTCCGTCGCGCTGTAGAAGTGGAGCTTCGGGAGGAGGGCCCAAAGGTGGCGCCAACGGCGGGAGAGGATGCTGGTTCGGGCAGCCGCAGCGGGGCAATGGAGCTTGAGGAGGATGTGGATGAGGGTGTCGTCGTGCAACGCACTGAGGCGGTCCTCGCCGCCTCCGGCGTCAGAAAGCTTGGCCGCCGCACCTCCGGCATGCTCTCCATGGATGCAGCTGCCTTCAGAATTTAGATCAAATATGGTAGGTCGCCTCTAGCGGGGATAGGAATGCGTGGAGGAGCTCGCTGGGCTTTTCGGATGGGGGCATGATCGGCGGCGCACTTGGGAATTCCAACCCATACCGTGGTTAAGTAGATGCAAGAAACTAGGGTTTTCCCAGCTCTGAGCATGTCTGCCGTCCGATTGATTTGTCGACGCACTAGGGCCACTCAGAGCTTGGATCATATCGTCCGATCGATCGATTTGCCGATGCGATCGTGGGCGTCTTGCTCTGGGTTCGGATCATTTCAGTCGTTCGATATTTTTTCATGCGAGCTCGACCGTTGGATATTTTTCAGGATTTGGGTGGGGGTAGTTTTGGGATTTCGCATGGTGGCTTAGGGTTTGATAGGTGAGAGCTTGGCATCTTCTTTTTTTGTGAAAAGGACCCTGGCATTAAAAGAAACACCGGACAATATAAAGCACCTCAACAAAAATGAAAATTACAATGGAATCCTTGAGATGCCCATCGTCTTCAACCTACAGACCGTGTCGATGGTGCGCCGCCACTGCCTCTCCTCCCTGAGCCGGCCTGACGTAGTTGGATGCGGACGGGAAGTCGCCGAATGGGTCAAGAAGACCACATCCGTCCGGGAGATGATGAAGGAGGAAGAACCGCCGATGAAGCTCCTTGACGATCCACGGATCCCCACAGCCAGAAGAACTCCTCAAGAACCACACCACTCCCACAAGCTTCTCGACGCCGTCGTCGAGATGGGCTAAAGCCGAGGAGACTTTATTGGACAAGACATCATCGCCGCCACCACCTGAGTGTCGTCCCACCAAACATTAACCCGAAAACCAAGAAAACGGAGCCCTCCCGAGAAGGGGACGAGATGCACCCCGCCTCCATGGCCCGAAGGCCACATAAGCGAGGTAGATCGGCGACGGCCCCGACGGGAGGCGAGGGAACCCTAATCCTGCAGTGCCGCCGCGCTTCCGTCTCCTTCTCTTCCCCTTTCCTCTATAAGAAAAAGGTTCATGTTATTATGTTGCTAGCCTCCATAAAAGTTTGATCTACCTTATTTTGACATTTTTTTGTTCTACTTTGGTATGCATTGTATCATACAATTGTGTTAAACTATTACATAAATAGCGTGCATGTGCTCAAACCATTTGAGCTTAAGTCACATGTATAGATGTCATCTTTCTTCTCACGTATCAAAAAGTGCGCTAGCTAGAATTGACTTGTTTCTCACATACATATGCACAAAAAGTCATATGTGTTTATATTATGTCCTTTTCACTAATAAGATTTTGCTACAATGTTCTTCTTATTTTTCAATAGTCATTGGCATTTAGATACCCTAATGATTGAACAAGAGTTCTGGACTTCAATTGCGCCACTGAAAGTTTTGATCTTTTCCAAGTTTCTTATATTTTATTTATAACACAACTCATGTATCTTATGTGAACTGAAGAATATTGTTCTACACATACGTATGCATTAAGACCAGATGACCAGTCATGCATGCAAAAAATCCATTGTTAGTTTCATTTTTTCATTCAGTGTTTTCATATCATATGGTTTGTGATGTTTGACAACATTAATTTAATTTGTTCCACGGATAAACTTATTCAATATCATGATTGAATAATATCTTTTTGTATCTTGAGATTCAGTAGGCAATAAACTGACATGCCATGGAGGCATGGACAATTGCTATTGTTGTGTGAAAGGAAGGATTATATGCCAAATGCAGATATACAGCGTGGCTAGATAACCAATGTTGCCCGGTTTTTTTACCATCAGCGACATCCTTTTTTGTTCATTATCTTCCTATTGTATGCTTTGAATAGCATCACCTACAGAGGAAGGTCACATCACCACTACTGGCTAAAAATGGAGCCTCTTAAAAATATTCTATTGGTGAACCAAAGGTAGGCAACCAGAGATAGATGAACCATAATCCAGCATTGTAGCTCGGAATCATTTGGGACAGGTTTCCATATCTGTTTGCAGATGGGCCAATCAACTTATGAAGGAAGGGTCCAAAGAGCGGGATACGGAGCTCGTAAACCAAATCTTTCATCCTTTTGATGCCTAGGAAATATGCAAAATTCGTACCCCAACTAGTACCACTGAGGGTTGCATTGTGTGGCACTATGAAAAGTTAGATAATTTCACGCTCAAGAGTGCAAACAACCTTGCGTTGGAAGACCGAACTCATGGAATTTTTGCCGCCTCGAGTTCGTCGGGAAAGGTATATGCTCGCAACATTTGGGATGTGATATAAAAATCCAAGGCGTCGGAGAAAATCAAAATTTTGGGGTGGAGGATAGCAACTAATACCAAACAAAATTAACAGAAGAGAACTTTAGAACTTGATGAATATTTGTGACAATGTTTTAGAAGATGAATATCATGCAGCTGCGGCATGTTTTAAAAGTAGAGCCTTGTGATATGCTATGCGGCAAGAATGGGCGATCTCGGATGAAAATGCATTCCGCTATTCTGGTACTGATTGGCTTCAACACTTGCCGAGTACTTGTCCTGAGGATACTAGAGTGAATGTACCCTTAATTCTATAGAGGTCATTGCATTTGAGAGGTGATTGTGTGCACAAGAGTGGCAAGGAATCGATCCAAAGCTCAGTCTCCTTTCTTTTTGACGTGAACAGAGCGGAGCTCTGTTTCAGAGCAAGTGTAGGTTGCTCTCCTAATAAAAAAAAGTAAACGGAGAAAAGGGGATGTTTTCTTTTTACCCCTGGGGCGTTGCCGGCCCGCGACCCGTAGAGGACGGCGAGGCGGCCGCGAGTCAACCTGGCAATAGGTCGGGTTGACCTCTCCCTAACCCTTGCTCGAATAATAATCGGGTCAATCGCCCACGACCCTGCCCATGGGTCTAAAATCAAATCCATACCCATGCCCATCGGGTAACCCTACCCATTCGGGCACCCATCGGGTTTGACTACTTTTATTATTATTTTTATATTTATGAGCTCAATCCATGTGTTGTACTCGGCCGTCTCTTTTATAGTAGAGCACCACCCACCTATCAGCTTGAGTAAGCGAGGTGGTACTAAACTAGATTTCATATTGATAGGTTTTGATGAATTGTTTTTTTATGAGAAAAATCGGACGAAACAAACTGAACCGGGAGCACGGGGTTTTTCCCTTTCCGAAAGAGGCACATCCGTGCCTCTCAGGACATCATAACCGTACCTCTCGCGAAAGCAAAGCCGCGACTTTCACAAAAAAAGAGAAAACGCGATTTTTTTTCAGGAGGCACGACCGTGACTCTTGCAAAAGCATAACCGTGCCTCTTGCGGAAGCAAAACCGTGACTTTCACGAAAGGAGAAAAACAGAAAAATCATTTTTTCCGTTTTCGAGAGGCAACCGTGCTTCTCGCGGAAGCAAAATCGTGACTCTCGCGAAAGAAAAAAACAAAAAACAAAATTTATTTTCATTTCCGAGAGGCACGGCGTGCCTCTCGCTAAAGCATAACCGTGCCTCTCGCGGAAGCAAAACCGTAACTCTCGCGAAAGAAAAAAAAATAAAAAACACGTTTTTTCCGTTTTCGAGAGGCACGGCCGTGACTCTTGCTAAAGCATAACCTTGCCTCTCACGGAAGCAAAACTGTGACTCTCGCGAAAGAAAGAAAACAGAAAACGTGTTTTTTTTCTATTTCCGAAAGGCATGGACGTGACTCGCGAAAGCACACCCGTGCCTCTCGGGAAGCAAAACCGTGACTCTCGCGAAAGAAAAAAAAACAAAAAACATGTTTTTTGCAAAAAAGAAGTTTTTTATAAAAAAAATTGTCGAAAAGCTAAGGAGGACCGCTGGAAAACCAGAACGTAAAAAAAACAAAAAAACGCTTAAAAAGCCAAAAACGCGTGTGAAAAAAAAACAAAATCCGGAGGAAGCGCCCAAAGCGCGACACGTGGCGAATGGCTGAGAGCGCGTCAAGTGACGTTGATCGTTGCAAGGCTCCCAAAGAAGCGCTCCTTAACTTGTTGCTCCCCGTTTTCATCTTACAAAGAAAATATGCCGGAACCTGACTTAGATCTCGTCAAAACTCTGGTGGGGTCACTAGTAGAAAAAGGGTCAAACGTGAAGCACATTAGTGCCGGTTTGAATTTGAGCCGGCACTAATGTATACATTAGTGCCGGTTCCAACGGCTAGCCGGGCCGCTTTCATTAGTACCGGTTCGTGGCGAACCTTTAGCACCGGTTCGTGCCACGAACCGGTACTAATGAGAGTGGTGGCAGGATGTTGTCAGACTGGGGCCCCTCCAGGCCCTTTAGTACCGGTTCTTGGCACGAACCGGTACTAAAGGTCTTCCTACATAAACCCTTCGTCCACCCGAGCTCGCTCTGTTCTTCCCCTTTCCCCTCTCCTCTCTGTTCTTCCCCTCTTCCTCTCGAGCTCATCACACATTTTGCCCAAAATTTGTCAAGATTTGAAGGCCCCCATCCATTCAAATGATCACAAAGGTTAGCAACTTTGTCCTTTCATCTCTCATTGCTAGATTAGCTCTTTCAGTGCTTTATATAGTGATTAATTTGTGAGTTTAGTAATTTGGGAGGAAATATATATATGTGCTAGTATTTGATTTATATGCAATTTGAGGTCAAAAATAACACTTAGTTTGCATATGTAGGTGTGGTTTACTTAGTGCCTTCTAAATCTCCGTCGTAACCACCGTCGATCGCCCTGCACCGTCCTGTCAGCTGGCACCACCTTGTGGTGAGCCTCTTGTTCATGAAATTTTATATAAAATTGATGTTTGTGTGATTTGGATATATAGTTACTCGATAATTATCTTACCCGACGTTGTTTGTTATACATATAGTGCCATGGTTTTGATATCCGTCCCCGTCGGCCCTCGTCCTTGTTATGATTCGGATGTGGTATATATATTCTCTTTTAAAACTAGTTGCATTTCGTGTTTATGACAAATTATGCCCATAAAGTTGACATAGAAATTTTTCTAGGAGGTATGTGAACGGAAATTCCAACCGACCCTATTGTCGAGAGGTTAAATTTAGTTGAAAGAGAAAACGAGTACTTGAAAGAAAAATTGAAAAGAATTGAGGGGGAGAAGATGGAATTGGAGTTGCATGTTGCCGATGTCGTCGATGATCACAAGATCAAGATGGAGAAAATGCGCTTGAAGATTAGAAAGATTAGAAAATATGCCATCGATAGTGAGGCTTGGTATCATTATGTTGTTGGATCAATTGTTACCTTAGTTGCGATCTTGATCGCATTTGTTGTTGCATTTAAATGCTTTAGCTAGAGAGTTATTTGTTTGTTGCATTTAAGTGTTGTATGAACTTTATGTATAAACTTGTATTAATTTGGTCTATTCGGTGTTGTGTAATGAAGATGAGCCGCAATTGATGTACGATGACCGATGCTCTCCCAGTTCGTTGAGGCGTGCATACTTTTCTGCTTGCGGCTGAGGCAAACAAGCGGGCGGATGGTTTTATGCCTTGTCCATGTGCTGGCTGTAAGAATGGTCACAATTACTCTACGTCAAGAACCATTCACGTCCACTTGTTTGAGTCCGGTTTCATGCCCCACTATAATGTTTGGACCAAGCACGGAGAAAGAGGGGTTATGATGGAAGACAATGAACAAGAAGAGGACGACGACAGCTATCCTGGCCATGGGTTCCCTGAATACGATGATACAACAATGGGGGAAGAAGCTGAGCCGGTAATGCGGGAAGAAGTTGAGCCGGCAATGCGGGAAGAAGCTGAAGAAGAGGCATCAGATGAGCCCGTTGATGATCTAGGTCGGGCCATTGCCGATGCAAAGAGAAACTGCGCAAGTGATTTGGAGAAGAAGAAGTTGCAGCGCATGTTAGAGGATCACAAAAAAATGTTGTACCCGAATTGCGTAGGTGACAAGAAAAAGCTGGGCACCACACTGGAATTGCTGCAATAGAAGGCAAAGAATGGTGTATCTGACAAGGGATTTGGGAAGTTGATGGTAATGATAAAGGATATGCTTCCAAAGGACAACGAATTGCCCGAGAGTACGTACGAAGCAAAGAAGGTTGTCTGCCCTCTAGGGTTAGAGGTGCAGAAGATACATGCATGCCCTAATGATTGCATCCTCTACCGCGGTGAGTACGAGGATTTGAACGCTTGCCCGGTATGTGGTGCATTACGCTATAAGATCAGCCGCGATGACCCTGGTGATGTCGAGGGTGAGCGCCCCAGGAAGAAGATTCCTGCCAAGGTGATGTGGTATTATCCTATAATACCACGGTTGAAACGTTTGTTCCAAAACAAAGAGCATGCCAAGGCGGCGCGATGGCACGAAGAAGATCGTAAGAAAGATGAAAGTTGAGAGTACCACTGACGGGTCGAGTGGAGAAAAATCGAAAGAAAGTATGGGAAGGAGTTTGCGGATGACGCAAGGAGCGTATGGTTTGGTCTAAGCGCAGATGGCATTAATCCTTTTGGGGAGCACAGCAGCAACCATAGCACCTGGCCTGTGACTCTATGTTTGTATAACCTTCCTCCTTGGTTGTGCATGAAGCGTAAGTTCATTATGATGCGGTGCTCATCCAAGGCCCTAAGCAACCCGCAACGACATTGATGTGTACCTAAGGCCATTAGTTGAAGAACTCTTACAACTGTGGAATGGAACAGGTGTACGTGTGTGGGATGAGCACATGGGGAAGAATTTGACCTAAAGGCGTTGCTGTTCGTGACCATCAATGATTGGCCTGCTCTCAAGAACCTTTCGTGATGATAAACAAGGGATACCGCGGATGCACGCACTGTTTGGATGATACCGACGAGATATATTTGAATAGTTGTAAGAAGAATGTGTACCTGGGACATCGTCGACTTCTTCCGAGCAGGCATCCCGTATGAAAGAAAGGCAAGCATTTCAAAGGTGAGGCGGATCACCGGACGAAGCCTCGCCAACCTGTTCCGAAGGACGCTGACGGACGCGCACCCATGTGGAAGAAGAAATCTATATTTTGGGACCTGCCATATTGGAAAGACCTAGAGGTCCGCTCCGCAATCAACGTGATGCACGTGACGAAGAATCTTTGTGTGACCCTGCTTGGCTTCTTGGGCGTGTATGGGAAGACAAAAGATACACCTGAGGCACGGGAGGACCAGCAACGTATGCACGGAGAAGACAACATACACCAGGGTCATGCAAGCTACGCTCTTACCAAAGAAGAGAAGGAAATCTTCTTTGAATGCCTGCTCGGTATTAAGGTACCGTCTGGCTTCTCGTCGAATATAAAGGGAATAATAAACATGGTAGAGAAAAATTTCCAGAACCTAAAGTCTCATGACTGCCACATGATTATGACGCAACTGCTTCCGGTTGTATTGAGGGGGCTTCTACCGGAAAACGTTTGATTAGCCATTGTGAAGCTATGTGCATTTCTCAATGCAATCTCTCGAAGGTAATCGATCCAGAAATCATACCAAGGTTCTGAATGATTTGGTGCAATGTCTTGTCGGTTTCGAGTTGG
Source organism: Aegilops longissima (assembly GCA_021605205.1). NCBI lineage: Eukaryota > Viridiplantae > Streptophyta > Magnoliopsida > Poales > Poaceae > Aegilops > Aegilops longissima. The sequence goes on along the minus strand of CM038678.1, from coordinate 59,264,110 downwards.
TGTTCCCACCATCCTTCTTCAACATCATGACGCACGCCCTAGTTCACCTATCTTGAAGAGATTAACGTTTTGGGTCCTGTATTTCTACACAATATGTTCCCTTTGAGAGGTTCATGGGAGTCTTAAAGAAATATGTTCATAACCGTGCTAGGCGAGAAGGAAGCATCTCCAAGGGCCATCAAAATGAGGAGGTCATTGAGTTTTGTATTGACTTTATTCCTGACCTTAAGCCGATTGGTGTTCTGAATCATGCATAAGGGCAGACTGGATGGAAAAGGCACGCTAGGAGGGGAACAAATAATATGTATGGACGGACATCCTCTCACTGAAGCACACTACACAGTTCTACAGAATTCCGCCTTGGCGGCTCCGTATATGGATGAACACAAGAATTTGCTACGCTCCAAACACCGGGAGCGGTCTGATGACTGGATTACACGTGAACAAACTAGGAGTTTCGCCAGCTGGTTGCAGACACGTACCATGCATGACACCTCTATTGAAGAGGACATGTACTTGCTGTCCCAGTTACCATCTTCGAATATAATGACTTTCAAAGGGTACGATATAAATGGTAACACATTTTACACGATCTCCCAAGATAAGAAGAGCACCAACCAAAATAGTGGTGTCCGCTTTGATGCAGAAACCAAGACGGGAAAGGAAACATATTATGGTTATATACAGGACATATGGGAACTTGACTATCGACAAGGTTTAAAGGTCCCTTTGTTTTGGTGCAAATGGGTCAATATGACACGAGGCGGGGTAACGGAAGACCCGCAGTACGGAATGACAACAGTGGATCTCAACAATCTTGCGTATGAAGACGAACCATTCGTCCTAGCCAATGATGTGGCATAGGTTTTCTATGTGAAGGACATGTCTACCAAGCCAAGAAAAAGAAAAGATAAGGAAGCGAATGCATCGTACGATGAGCCAAAGCGGCACATAGTTCTTTCTGGGAAGAGAAACATCGTGGGAGTGGATGACAAAACAGACAAGTCAGAATATTATGAAAAGTTTGATGAATTTGCTCCATTCACAGTGAATATTGACCCGAGCATTCCGTTAAATGATGAAGATTTTCCATGGTTACGGCGCAAAGGGACACACGCGAAGAAAAAGTTTCACACCCAAAGATCTGGGATGTGATCGGCTTCACTATCATCACTTTCTTCTGTGTTTCACACCCAGAGGGGAATCTTTGTAATAGTTAGGGTAGTTATGTGTTTTGGCATTTGAAACGCGAAGAAATTTTATGTGCAAACAAATTCTTTCATGCCTTTACTGATTTTTAAAGTTAAGTTATTCACAATCAAATAATTCAAAATTTAAACAATTCAAATTTGAAAACTACGGGCACTAACAGAAAGTTTGTAATTTTTTGTACCTAAAGCAAAAATATTCACAAAGAAACTCTAAATACACAAAAAAAAACAACACAAAAATAAATAAAGCAAAAAAATAAAAATAAAAAAAGCCCGCCTACTAGGCCAGAGCGGCCTGCATACGACTAGAAACCCAACCTGTTGTTGGGCTAGGATGCAGGCCCAAAAGGCTCAATGGGCCACAGGCAACACAGAACACGAGGCCCAGAGGGCCTGCTTTGGAGAGGAGCTCGAGAGAGCTACCGCACGGGGTTTATAAACCAGGTCGGTCGCCCTCGGCTAGCGAGGTGGGACTAAACTTGCAAGATCAAGACTGCTGAGCACCCCTTTAGTACCGGTTTGTGCCACCACCCGGTAATAAAGGGGTCGCTCGCCGCTTGGCTGGCCAAAATTGGCCTTTAGTACCGGTTGGTGGCTCCAACGGTACTAAAGGCCCTCTATATAAACAACACTTACGAAAATTTTAGTTTCTCATCTAGCTTCTTCTCCTCTGCACCGTCGCCCGCCGCCCCGACGTCTCCATCCTCGTCGCCGCCCGCCGCCGCCCCGTCCCTCGTCCCGTCGTCACCGTCGCCCGCCCCGCCCGTCGCGTCGTCCCGTCCCCATCGTCGGCGCCGCCCTGACGTCCCCTCGTCGTCGCCGCCGCTTAGCCCGTCCATCCCGTCCCGTCATCACCGCCCGTCCCTGTCCCCATCGTCGTCATCCCGTCGTCGCGCCGCCGCCGCCGTCGCCCTTGCGCCCCGTCGCCGCCCGTCGTCCCTCGCCTCGCCGGGTGAGCGCCACACACACATGCATTTTTGTTTTTAGTTATACAAATAGTTAGAAATTTTCTGTTTTTAAAATTGTTAGAATTTTTCTGTTTTTCAGAAATAGTTAGAAATGTTAGAATAGTTAGAATAGTTAGAAATGTTAGAATTGTTAGAATAGTTAGAAATGTTAGAATTGTCAGAAATTTTTCTGTTTTTTAGTTATAGAAATAGTTATAAAAAGTTAGAATTGTTAGAAATTTTTCTGTTTTTAGTTATAGAAATAGTTATAAAAAGTTAGAAATTTTTCTTTTTTTAGTTCTAGAAATATTAGAAATGTTATACAAATGTTAGTTATATATATAGAAATGTTATAATTTTTTCTGTTTTTAGTTATAGAAATATTAGAAATGTTATAGAAATGTTAGTTATATATAGCATTGTTAGAAATGTTATAGAAATGTTAGTTATATAGAAATGTTAGAAATTTTAGTTATCAAAATCCAATCATTAAAAAAATGTTACTTTTTGCGGGCATATAGCTAGTATTTGTTCTCGACGATGCCCGACCCGCATCCTCGCCGTCGACACGTCCGCAACGACGTCCGGCTGACCCATGTTCGGGACTGGGCTCCGTCGGGCTGGCACTGGGAGGTGCTGCCTGGAGGGGCGCGCCGCTTGATGAGGAACCCGGCCCCGGGTCCCGTCGTCGACCCTGATCTCGTTTGGTGGCGTTCGCGTGGGCCAGTTTGGTGCGGAGGAGCTGCCCTGCCGGAGGTGGTACGTCGCCGTGTCGTGGAGGAGGACGAGCACGCCCATCGCTACATGGTTGCGTTAGAGGCGGCAGGTTCTCCAATACCGGCAGTTTCTTGAGGATCTCACTTCAGCTATGATCTTGTGAGGGTTCCTTCTCTTTGGGTGTCCACCGCCCGCGCCGCAGAACCGCGAGTGTCCTAGATTCTTCTGTAGTATTTGATCTTTATTAGCTACCTAGCCAGTGGCGTATTCGATATTATATCTATTATTCGAGGCGATGTATTGAGATTATATCTATTATTCGAGGCGTTGTTTTCGAGATTATATCTATTATTCGAGGCGATGTATTCGAGATTATATCTATTATTCGAGATGATGTAATTTGAATACTAAATTGTTTTATATTTCTTTTGGATTAGTTAAATAAAAACTATGGCGGACAATACGGCGAGAGAGGAGAACAGGCCATGTTCGATATGATACGCCATCCTCACGGGCCGATGATGATCGAGAATGAAGAAGATTATGACGGTTCAATTTCTAAACAACACCGGAGAGGGTGATATGATATTCGATCGCGACGACCGAATTGATGAAGTCATGAACTATGATTATGATGATGACGAAGAAAATGTTTATCTTGAAACAACAAAGACCGGCGAGGTATATATATTTATATAAGCAGGCATCGATGATCATCACATGTTTTAAATGACTTGAAGATATATTAACGAATCGATCTTTGTTCTTTCAGCCATCCGGATCGAGCAAATCTTGTGCAACAGGACTAAACGAGGCCCGAACAAAAGTTGAAGGAGGGCGTAAAGTACAATATCGAGGCAATCAGACCTAATGGCGAACCATTAGCGCCTAAGAAGATTGCGGACAAGTTCGTTCGTCAGTGCGGAGTTCTTGTGAAGGACCAACTCCCGATCTCCCTTCAAGAATGGAGAGAGCCAGCAAAGCCACGTCCAAATGTTACTTTTGTCGACAACAGAAAAAAAAGGTATGCTTTGGGATACTCTCATGGAACATTTCACCCTACCAGATCATTTCACAGAAGCAGATGTGCAGAAAGTCAAGGACGCTGCTCTTAGGAAGATGGCGGTTGCATTCAAGAAGCACAAGAATCGTGAATGGGACAAGTACGTAAAGGGAGGAAGGAAGACTCCAGTATTCGAGGGAACACTAGAGAACCAACGTGCTCATTGGGACGATTTCGTGAAATTCAAGGATTTGGAATTAGCTAAGGAACGGTCGAGAATAAACAAGAAGAATGCCGAAAAAAAGGATAAGTTCCATAAGTGGGGCGGTGGATATGCGGTGGCAATGCCTAAGTGGGATAAGTCGAGAAAGAGATGGAGGATGCAGGTGTCACTCCGGATACTAAGAGCTGGCCCCAGTGCGGGACTTGGTTCTATGCGCATGGGGGAGTTGGACCCAAGACAGGCAAAGTTTCGACGAAGGCATGTCTGAACGGAGCCGACGATGCGATACTTGTTGCAATAGAAGAGGCACGATCGGGGTGTTCCAGTCCAACAGAGAGAACAGCGAGCTTACGCGTGCCGGGAAATCCTGAACACCCGGGAAGAACACGAGGCAAGGGCGCTTATTCGTGGTATGAGGGTTTTCGATGGAACACCGACTACAGAACCCGTGCGAGAAAGAAGATTGTGGAGGAGAAGAAGAGGAAGATGGAGGAGGAGCAGAGGAAGCGGGACTATGAACGCCTTCAAGGCCTAGAAGCAAGTCAAGCGGAATTGGCAGTCAAATTCCTACGGCAGCAGGAGCAGATCGACTCACTTAGCCAGCAAAGGGGGTCTCAGCAGCTGCAGCAGCTAGCGGATGATCCAGCATTGGATAGCACCGCCCCATCCATGCCGAGAAGCAGCGTGGGTTCCGCCCCGGACGACGCAATACTGGATAGATACCCCGTGGATGACATCACGGAGAACACTAACTGCGGGCTACACTTCAAAATGAAGAACATATCCATGAAGGTGGCGCACGCCGTTGCTTTTACAAATCCCCCCGAGGCAACCTTCCATTGCAACCCGATTCCAGTGGGCTATGCTCGTGTCTTGGTTGATGAGGTGGTGGACCCATATTCAGAGCTACAGCTTGACATTCCTGGAGGTGACGACGAGCACTTTCTCGGAGAGGCCAAACATCGTATCATCCTATGGAGAAAGGATTGCATCATCTTTCGAAGGCCACCGACACCGCGTCAGCCGACTCCTCGTCGAAGTCCGCCACCGAGTCAGCAGACTCCCGCTCCTGCAAGTCCACCAAGTCCGGCAAAGTGTTAGGCCTCCTCCTCCAAGTCCGCAAAGTGTCAAGCCACTCCTCCTCCTCCAAGTCCGCCACAGCGTCAGACGTCCACTCCTCCTCCAAGTCCGGCACAACCTCAGGCCACTCCTCCTCCAAGTCCGGCACAGCTTCAGGCCACTCCTCCTCGTCCAACTCAGCCCCGTCAGCCATCTCCGCCGCCTCAGCAATCGCAGAAGAGACACCCCGCAGCTATGGTGCGTAGCGGTACGAGTCGAGGTAGTACAGGAAGTACAGGCGGAGGCAAGCGATATAAATATGGTCCAAGCCTCACGCCTCTTCCGCAGAGGCCTTATGACAAGTCCGAGGAGGAAAACGCAGCCATATCGAAGGCCGAGGTGGAAGCCCATTTTGCACGAAACCGCCACCGCCGCCAAGGGAGAAAGTGCCTGAGGAAACGATTGACCACTTCATTCAGATGGCTCAACCACCAGCTCCCAAGCCTGTTGACACAGACTATGAGCGCCACATCGAAGTTAAATCGAGCACGTCACGTAAAGAGGCGAGCTCGGGATCGAGCAAACAACAAGCAGTTGTCAAAAATGCGGAAAACCATTCCCACCTGGGAGAACAGGCAGCATAATCGATCCCTCGCTTGTTGTGCCAACAACACGTGATAAAGACGCTGCGCCCAATATTATTGTGGGCAAACAGTTTACGTTCCCGAGGTGGGCAATGTGGTAATAACCAAGGACCATATAATGCAGGCTGAAGTTCTCAACATCACTGTTGGACAACTCCTCGAGATCGAGCCCATGCCTGTGCTTACAGAGGATAAAATAAAACGGAAATATGTCCGGGGCAAACCTTTCGTCAAGCCAGACGAGGTCAACAAGCTCCCAACGAGAATGTATGAATTGCATCAATGGTACATGGACATTACCAAGAGATCCAATCGAGAGTCCCTCATGGTGCAAGTCAAGAAGGATCATTACTACCATCAGAAAGCTGTGACTGTTGAGTATTCTGAACTGTTTCAGTTATACAATCAAGACGCACTCGACAAATCTATCCTCAGTTGCTATTGTCTGTAAGTGATTTCTTTCTGTAATTTAAGTCTCAAGCTAGCTGTAGTGATCCTTTTGATCAATCATTACCTGTAATTATCCTCACTATATTCTTTTCTGTGGTATTATGCAGGATGAAGATGTATGAAATGAGAAAAGGTGGACGCTATCACTAGTAGAAAAAGGGCCTATAGTCCCGGTTGGTGAGGGCCTTTAGTCCCGGTTCATGGACCGGGACTAAAGGGTCGGTACTAATACCCTCGCCCTTTAGTCGGTTCTATCCGAACCGGGACAGATGGGCCTCCACGTGGCCTGTCCGTGAGCCCAGCGGGAGGGCCTTTGGTCCCGGTTGGTGGCACCAACCGGGACCAATAGGCATCCACGCGTCAACATTTCTTTAGCTCTGGTTTTTTTTTTTTTAAGGGGGGGTTGGGGGTTTTGGGGGTTAATTTAGGTATTTCACATATTGTGCTATAGCTAGCTAATTAATAGAGAAAAGTGTCATTTCTTTTGTCCGTGCTTGGTCGACGCTACGTACTATACATACGTATAGAGAGGACTAACTAGACATGCTAGCTAGCTAGTAATTAAGCAAACAGAAGATCGTCATGAAGATATATGCATACAGAGAGAAGTGATATCGACCACCTCTCCTTCTCCGAGAGATTGGTCGAACAACAAGTTCTCGTATATCTATCCGACACTACCGGCTACATATATACAATAATTATCTTTTACAATACGGATGCGTGGTCCACATAGTATTCCCCGTCTTCAGCGATCACATGGTCAAGAAAGAATGCCGCCAATTCCTCTTGAATTGCTCGCATGCGATCTGGTGCTAGGAGTTCATCCCGCTTCCGAAACATCTAATTTTAAGAAATATATATATATATATATATATATATATATATATATATGTGTGTGTGTGTGTGTGTGTGTGTGTGTGTGTGTGTGTGTGTGTGTGTGTGTGTGTGTGTGTGTGTGTGTGTATGAAACTCAACACAAATGATGGTAATAAAATAAAATTGTGAATATTTTTATTTACGCACTTCAAATTGTTTGTCGGAGTAGCCCCTCTCACAGGTCGTGTGGCGGATGGACTAAATAAGCGTAGTATCCACAGAAATCATTCCTTGTTCCTGCCACAACCACTTTACAAGAAACAGAGGTCAATCAAACTGATAATTAGCAAGCACATGCTAAATGGTATTGATGAAACTAGCGCTTGAATCACTAGGAGATCGCGTGGAATATGCTACTATATAGTACTTACTTTGGTGTCTAAATTGCAGCTTCTTGGTAGTCCGGAGCTTTTTGGTGAATTTTCCCAAGCCCTGCCATACAAAGAAAACAATTACTTGATATCAGAAATGAACAAAGTTGCTGATATGGTGGATAATGATCGATTTAACTTACTTCTCGAGCATTTCAGTCATTTCCGCATACTCCTCGGGATCTTTTCGTCTCGAGTCTAAGACAGTTACTACTCCCTGCTCAAGCTTAATCTCTAGGAGAATATAGTGGAACCTGCTCACGCATGCATAACTCATCAATATTACATTACTATAACCTGGACTAAATAAGGGAAACCGAATATGCCACAAGACGGTAACACTCACGTGTAGTTGTAAGGAAAGAGTATTATATTTTTGTGTTCATTTATTTCCAACGATCGTAGCAAGTTGGCCTCGGTTTAGGCGGCACGATATTTAACCTCATTTGCATCTATGAGATATGTGTTAATGAACCCAATATCACCCACTTGTTTTTTCTTCATTTCTGCGATCTTCAATCTGCATAATATAGTGAGGATATTTATAAATACATGCAATGAAAGAGCTGAGTTATATAGAGATACTTAATGATGAAGTAGTACTACTTACAGACGAGTAGCAGGTGACCGTTGCTTTATCGAGGGCCAATTGATTGAAAAACTGATAGAACTCCTCAAATGGAATAGGCAACCGTTCAATTCCAAGGAGGTCATGCTCCTTTTAACTCTCACATACAAAGTATTCCTCCCTCGGACTCTTTGCAGGTTTTCATGTACCAATCATGCAATCTTCGCATCATCGTTGTTAGAGAGCTTTCATATTTGACGAGAGGCTTCCCGTACTCGTATCTTTGTATCTGCACCTCCAAGAAATCATAATGTACATCGTCGGGCAGGTAATCTGCAGGATTGCCATAACCGGGCACCATCCTCGGATCGGCGATGTCGCTAGCGTGCACCTTGAGCGGGGGCACGATTGCTTCACTTGTTCGCCGAGCTGGGCAATTTGTTTCCCAGCTCGTCGTTCTTTCATCCTTTGATCAGCGACAGTACTTCCCGATCTCTCCGCTTCGCAAATGCCTTTCCAATAATGCGCTCATAGTTGCCTTTGGCGGAGACTTGGGTGGTTTTGTCGGGGCAGCAGAGTGCGCTTCGCTTTGACGGATCTACCTTCTCCTCCGGAGGTGGATGTCTCTTTGCTTTCAACCCTTGAAACCAGTCATCCACTTCGGTCTGCGCGATCTTCGCGTTTTCCTCCTCGCTCCTCTTGTACGGTAACTTCTCCGAGTCTTCAGAGAAGGACCAAATCATATCTCCTCCGCCTTTGGCTGTCTGCTAGACGCCGGCAGAGCAGAGCGGGCGGATGTCTTCTTTCCTTGCTTACGAGGCGGAGGAGAAGGACTACGACGTGCGGAGCAGCCGGAGCGGCGGCGGGTCTCTTCCGCCCTTGCCGACGAGGCGGAGAAGGAGGAGGCTAGCTGCCGGACGCGCCGGTGCAGGCGGAGAAGGAGACGGAGTGCCGCCACGCCGGAGAAGGAGCCGGCCG
>CM038678.1:58625532-58653322 GCA_021605205.1 Aegilops longissima | reverse complement strand
CATTAATGAAAGGATTTGCACCGCCCCACTGTGCCGCAGGGACGAACTTCAATAGCCCATCATAGCACTCTCAGTCAGGGGGTTAGGGAACTCTTGAAGTCAGAAGTAGAATACTTGACTTCTCTAAGATGCCAGGAGGGAACAGAACAGTCATGCCGAAGAGAGAAGCAGGTGAGGATGGGACCCGGAAATGCATTCGCGGTTCGATTAAGATGCGACAAAACCTTATCTATTAGTCTTGGCGATGCCAGGGATGGAGGGAGTCATCAGTCGCACAAGCTTATTGCTAAAGCACAAATAAAGAGGAAACTAATAAGGATAAGTAAGAAACAAGATAAAAGAAACCATATTTGATACCGGAATATTCGGTTTGATAACCTGCAACTAATTCCCCCTCTGGGTAATCTTTCACATTCGGCCAAAGAAGAAATTCTAAAAACTAGAAATCCTACAGGGAATGTCCGTTCAGAATAGGAAGCAAGCCCAACCACGGACTTGGGCCTCTCGGGGAGGGCCGAGTCAGTTGTTGGTTTGTCAGCTAGATCCGGCACAGGACAGGGGTTTTGGAGCAACAGTGCCATGTCGCCCTATTTGTCTTTCCACTTCCCTCGTTCAGGAACAAACACTTCGCCAAATTCTTTTGAGTCCCCCTCGTCGAGTGGTGCTTGTTTGGGGGGTGAGCCACTAGAAAGCGGGCTTGAAGCTCTCGCCTTACCAACGAGCCGACTGCTGATGGCTCGGAAAGTATCTCAGACAATGTGAAAGTGCGTTATATCGACTACAGGGGGGGGGGGTGAATAGGCGATTTTTATGAATTCTTCACTGAGGAATTTGCCGGTGAGGAAATTCCTTTGCGAAGAACTACTTGCAGCAGAATAAGTACTCAGAAATAAGCATAACAGAATACGGGCATGGTCATCATGATGAAATGAAGACAAACAAAGAGTACAGAAAGCGTAAACACAGGATAGCACAAGATGAAGACAAACATACTGAAGAAATTGAACTGAGGAAATTGAGAAAGTCTTCAGTCAAAGTCTTCAAGCACAGATATGAATGAACACTCAACACAGTAATGAGGAAATGAAAGGGTTGAGGAAATAGAACCAGTAGGGTTTGATGAAGATAATGATTTGGTAGACCAGTTCTGTAACATCCCAAATTTTCAATTTGGAATGTTTTACATTAAGTCATCATGCATTGCATATTTTCTTGCATTTTGCCGATCCTAGAAATTTCACACAACTCAAGGACCCTCGGAGAGAGTTGGAGATTTCGTTATTTTCATATTTGAGTTTTCTCAAATTTTGAAAATAGGATCATTTGATTTTTATTTATTTTATCTTCAATTATTTCTACTATCAAAATATGAGAGAGGGAATAAAATGACTTCCCCAAAATAAAGAAATAATGAAGATTTAATAAAAAATCAAATAAGATTTTTGTTTTAAGTTTTTCACTTTTTATTTGCCTTAGGGAAAAATCGTGTTTTCAAAAATTGCATTTTAGGCCCGTGTAAAGTTCATTTTGTTCGACTCATTTTAGGAGTCGGGAAAATTTACTTTGTAAATTTTGGAGTTCGTTTAGATTTTATTTTATTCGTTTTTCCGCGTGATTTTATAAAAAATGCTTGGCGCCCGCTTTGGGCCAAGGGCCCATCCCGCCCCCCCCCCCCCTCGTCGCGCCACACAAGAGTCACGCGCCGCCCCGCCCGGCCGAGTCCGAGGAGGACTCCTCCTCCTCCTTTGCTTGCCCCTCCCCAAGCTACTCCCCCTTTAAATACCCCTCACCCCTCTCCTCCCCAACCAGCGCCGCCGCCGCCCCCAACCCCGCCGCCGCCGCCGTCACTTGTGCCGCCGCCGCCGCCGCCGCCACTTCCGCCCGCCGCCGCCGCCCGCCTCATAGCCGCCGCCCATTGAGCCCCCACTCGTCGAGGTAGCAGCGCGCCGCCACCTCCCTCGGTTGGTTTTTATAAAACCATTCTGGTTTTCTTTTTCGTTGTCCGGTTTTTTTTCGAAACCCTAGATCGGTTTTATTCTTCCGGTTTTGTTGTTTAGCGAGCGTTCGCCGGACCGTTCGTCTTAACGAACGTGATCACCGGTTATTCCCGGTTAACGAACGTCCGTTCGTTTGACCGTTCGTCATTTTCTTTAACGGATTTATTCCGCTATTTTCCGATCGCGATTTCAGATCCGATCTTCGTTCTAGTTTATCTTCTCGCTCGTTTATCGGAATCAGGTGATTCAAGCGCCTGGAGTTTCGTTTCGAAACCGCCGTTCCGACTAATCAACTTAAACAAAGTTTTGCTACTATAAAATTTTACCTAGTTTCAACTTGCTAGAACCGAGCTGTTTTCTTCCGCCGGATGTTTTCCGTTGTTTTGTTTGATTCGTTTTCTTTTGCAACCAGGGTTCTTAAGTTGAAATTTCTGGTCAAACCTTTTATTCGAGATTTACCCGTGCATTAGATGAGTACTTATTGTATGCTTTTTGTCTGTCTGCGATAGATCACCCGGAGTGCGCCGCTTGTTACTTCGAATCTCTAGGTTTCGCGGATCATCAGCAAGGCAAGTAACACTTTGATCGTAATTTCTCATACCCAGTTTTTATGCATTAGATCAATCCTCGAACACTTGCATGATTAGGATCTAATTAAATTGTGGGATGGGAAGTAGTTGAGGTAGTACCTATTACCTGTTTTACTTATGAAACCTTGGGAGTTACTTCTACGTTTGCTTATTTATGCCATGCTATGCTCGTAGACGTGGTATGTTTTGAGTGTATCCATGACAGATGTGAGATTGTTAAATTAATGGTTTATTTAAGGTGGCAACTTAAACACACATCTGGGTGGATTGAGGCACCTGGTTTCTATCAGGATTTGCCTGTTTTTCTTCGGACCGCCACCCAGGCTCAAAGGGATCATAAGATCATTCATGCTAGTAACTTCCGTGTGCAGCCACAAGCCATTATGGGCTCTGGCATAGTTGATTGTTGTGTGAACTCTTACGGGTAGACTAGCAGATGTAGGGGTTGTAGGTTGGTACGGTCTACCCACAAGTAAGGTGCTAGCGCTTACGAAAGACTATGTCTCGGTCATCCGTCTCTCAAACACCATGTAGTGCGAGAAACCAAACGGAGGCGATCGAGTCTTGTGGGGAAAAGTCGCAAACCTCTGCAGAGTGTATAAACTAATCATGATTAGCCGTGTCCCGGTTATGGACATCTTGAGTATCTAGTACTTGAATATCATGTGAATCTCAACATGTTACTCTAATTTAATATTGTTGGGTTTGTTAAGTATTATTTTAATTGGGATTGAGGATCTGTCAACCATTCTCAATGTTTAACAACCACCATGATAGTTAAACAAATTTATTCCTTTGCAGAGGAAAAACGGCTTTATGCAAAGCAGAATCAGAGAGCTTTTCCACCAGCCACATATGCATGTAGTACAAGCTTATCATTCCTTATTCTCTATGTGTTACATTGCCATCATATTCCATGTGTGACCGTTGCTGGCTGCAACTTTCATGTTGCGAGACTTTTCGCATTGACAGTAAGGTGCTTTAGGTCGTGGTTCTATACTCGGTGATGCGCTGGAGTTGATGGACTCACTTATCTTCCAAGTCTTCCGCTGTTATTGTTATTAGATGGCCTTAAGCCATATTTATTGTAATAAGTCCTCTTTGGGCAACGATGTAATAAGTGTGTGATTGTTACTCTGTTATAAATCCTTCAAAATCTTGTGTGGTGTCAAGATTCTTGATCCAGGGATGACACCGAGCCCGAGACTTGATCCATTCGGTCGGGTCGCTCACAGAGATGGTATCGAGCACACCTGATTGTAGGACATGACCACTAAGTTAAAGCCATAGATCACTACTCTTCCCATTTTCTAACTCCTCATCTTTTCTACTCTTTTAGGATGAAGGACCCGAAGATCAAGTACGCCCAACCAGATGAAGGCACACCTTTTGGATTTCACTTGAAGGAAGTCACCAAGTACTGAACATTGGACTACCAAGTTTCACCGGACTTTCAACGCCACTCTGCTGAAGAAGAAGCTGGAAGATTCAAGCTCACGTTCGGGAAGGACATTCGCCTAATCACCAAGCCTATAGATAGTGTTTTCAGTGCACCAACCTGGAGTCTAGGAAAGAGCATGGCAGCTCATATCACCATGGGACGCATTGGAGAAGTTTACCAAGAAGACCTCAAGGACACCATCTATCAGATTTGCGGACGCCGAGATAAACAATGGGAGATAGTCAGCACCAAGAAGGATAGATCCATTGCAGCTTTCATCCAGGAGTTAAACCAGCACATTCGATGCCAGGAGAACCAGATGTGCAATGATATGATCAGATTGAAGGATGCGAAGGGAAGGATCATTGAACTTGAAGAAGAACTAAAGTCTACAAGTAAGGACTACATGGACGAGATCGTAGCTGCAGCAAGACACAATAACGATCTTAAGTATGAGATTGAAGAACTCAAGAAGAAATTGGCGCTCAAGAATGAAGACAAATACGTCGACGGTCCGAGCAACTACATCATCATCGACGACACCGATTCGGATCCAAGTGAACCCGACTTTGAAGACGAAGCTGGAGCAGACATCATGGAGTCTTCCACCGGTTCAAATTAGTATATGACCCCCACATATTAGTAGTATTACCTCCATGTAACATCATAGTACACGCACTTTTGCGATAGTTAGATCGTTGTAAGCCCTTTGTTTGATTTGAATGAAGTGATTTTGTGTGCATTTGCTCATATACATTTGGGTAGTGTTTCTCCTTAGACCTCACTCTATTCTTAATTTCTCATTCTTTTCTAAACCCATCAGATGCCTCCGAGACGCGATCCCGGGTTTGTTTTCCCGCCAGAGATCACCCAGTTGATTCAGCAGCAGAACACTTTGATCCAAACATTGGTACATAACCAAGGCAACAACAACAAACCACCGCCACCACCACCTGCAGATCACTTGACACGTTTCTTAAGGCTGAACCCGCCGGTGTTTTCCAGTAGCACCGAGCCGATAGTAGCAGAGGATTGGCTCCGTAAGGTAGGGAGGGAGTTGACCACTGCAGGATGTACAGATGGAAGAAGGTGAAGTTTGCTGCACACCAGCTTGAAGGACCCGCAGCAGCATGGTGGGAGAATTTTACAGCCACTTACCCTGTAGACACTGTCATATGGGATCCGTTTCAGCAAGCTTTCCGCACTGCCCATGTCTCAGCAGGAGCTATGGCCATGAAGAAGCGTGAGTTTCGCAACTTACGCCAAGGAGGAAGGACTGTTGGCCAGTATGTGGATGATTTTAGTAAGTTAGCACGTTATGCCCCGGATGACGTTACTACTGGATGCAGCTAAGCAGGAGAAGTTTCTGGAAGGACTGAATGATGAGTTAAGCATGCAGTTGATGGTAGCAAGTTTCAATAACTACCAGGAGTTGGTAGACCGTGCCCTCATGATTGAAGGAAAGCAGCAACAAATTGAGAACCGCAAGAGGAAGTATGGGCAGGGGAAGTATAACTCTGGAGCCCAGCAGAAGCCCCGTTATACCCCTAAACAGGGAGTTCAGTTTCAGCATACCCATGGAGGAGGTAGTTCGCACAACCATAATGGCACCAAGAATGGGAACGGGAATGGAGGAAGCAATGGACAGAACCGCACCAACCCGTCGACACCATCCAAGGTAGACCTGAGCCACATCACTTGCTTTAAGTGCCGCAAGACTGGGCATTATGCAAACGAATGTCCAGAAGGCCAGAATGGAAATGGCAATGGAAGCTCAGGAAAGAAGCCGAACCCTTTCAATAAAGGACAAGTGAACCACGTTACCGTGGAGGAGGTTGAAGCTCAGCGGATGCGAATAGGTAAGTTTCGGTTAAGTCATTTACTGCAGTTGTTCTTTTCGATACTGGTGCATCGCATTCATACATATCAAGGGGATTTGTGGATAAGTACAAATTACCAACCCAAGCCCTTAGGTCACCCATGCTAGTAACCTCACCCGGAGCAGAATACATGGCTAGTATATGGTGTGATCGACTACCATTAAGGATTGGACACTATGTTTTTCCCTCGGACCTAATAGTTCTGGAATCCCAAGGATTGGATGTGATATTAGGCATGGATTGGTTATCGAAGTATGGAGGGAACATAGATTGCGCCACTAAGTCAATTTTGCTTACCACCCCAGAAGGGAGGAGAATCAAGTATGTATCACGGCATGAGCCGAGGAGAGCACAAGTAAATTTCTTATCAGTAGCTGTGCAGAAGAAGTACCAGTGGTAAGGGATTACCCGGACGTGTTTCCGGAAGAGTTGTTTCGTATGCTTCACGACAGCTTAAGCCTCATGAGTTGAATTATGCCACACATGATTTGGAGTTAGCAGCCGTTGTGCATGCATTGAAGACATGGAGACATTTTCTCATTGGAAATCATTGTGAGGTGTACAGGGATCACAAGAGTTTGAAGTACATCTTCACGCAGAAGGAATTAAATCTCAGACAGAGGCGATGGTTGGAGATTATTAAGGATTATGATATGAGACTGCATTATCACCCCGGGAAGGCTAACGTTGTAGCAGACGCATTGAGCCGTAAGAGCCACGTCAATACACTAATGGTGGGAGGAATACCCAAGGAGTTAGCCGAAGACCTTCGAGAGCTATGTTTGGAAATAGTTCCGAGAGGTTATGTAGCAGCATTGGAGATTCAGTCACGTTGATGGACAAAATCGAGAAGCTCAAAAGGCAGATAAGGAAGTTGCCTCTATAAAGGAGAAAATGAGCGAAGGAAAAGCTAAGGGATTTCGTGAGGATGAGCATGATACCCTATGGTTTGAGGACCGTGTTTATGTGCCAAATGACCCGGAGATTAGGAAGTTGATTTTGCAAGAAGCACATGATTCACCCTACTCGATTCACCGAAATACCAAGATGTATTTAGATTTGAAGGAAGCGTTACGGTGGACGGAATGAAGAAGGATATTGCGAGTATGTAGCAGTTTGTGATGTATATCAAAGGGTGAAGGCGAACATCGAAGCCAGCAGGATTGTTGCAACCATTGCCGATACCGAATGGAAGTGGGATAAACTAGGCATGGATTTCATCACAGGTTTGCCAAAGACTCGTTCAGCTATGACTCGATTTGGGTTATAGTCGACCGCTTGACGAAGGTAGCTCATTTCATTCCATCAAGACTACCTATAGCAGTGCTAAGTTGGCAAAGATATACATGACCAGAATTGTGTGTTTACACGGAGTTCCGAGGAGTATCGTGTCGATAGAGGAACCCAATTTACCTCAAAGTTTTGGAATCGGTTGCACGAAACATTGGGAACCAGGCTGGAATTGAGACAACTTTCCACCCACGCACCGATGGATGACCGAGAGAGTCAATCAGATTTTGGAGGATATCTTTGAGAGCTTGTGCACTAGATTATGGATCTAGTTGGGATGATAACTTGCCGTATGCAGAGTTTTCTGATAACAACAGTTACCAAACCAGCTTGAAGATGGCACCTTTCGAGGCTTTGTATGGAAGGAGGTGCAGGACACCATTATCATGGGACGAAGCTGGAGACCGTCAGTTGTTTGGACCAGATTTGATCAAGGAGTCTGAACAGAAGGTTAAGTTGATTCGCGATAGGCTCAAAGTAGCCCAGTCCAGACAGAAAAGCTATGCGGATTCAAAACGCAAGGCGATGGAATATGAAGTTGGAGACAGAGTTTATCTTAGAGTATCCCCACTTCGAGGAGTTAAGCGTTTTGGAGTTAAAGGAAAATTAGCACCACGTTTCGTTGGACCGTATAGGATCTTGCAACGCATGGGAGAAGTTGCTTATAAGCTGGAATTGCCAGAGGGACTGTCAGGAGTTCATGATGTATTCCATGTTTCTCAGCTGAAGAAATGTCACTCCGAGATAGCAGAGATACCGTTAAGAGATACAATACCACTTGAAGCAATTCAGTTGAAGGATGATTTGACATATGAGGAGAAACCAGTCAAGATTCTCGATTATGCCAGCAGAGTTACTTGCAGCAAGGTTATCAAGTTTTGCAAGGTTCAGTGGACCACACTGAGGATGAAGCCACCTGGGAAAGAGAAGAAGATTTGCTCAAGGATCACCCTCACCTATTTTCGAGCCAACCCGAATCTCGAGGGCGAGATTCATCTTAAGGGGGGTAGGTTTGTAACATCCCAAATTTTCAATTTGGAATGTTATACATTAAGTCATCATGCATTGCATATTTTCTTGCATTTTGCCGATCCTAGAAATTTCACACAACTCAAGGACCCTCGGAGAGAGTTGGAGATTTCGTTATTTTCATATTTGAGTTTTCTCAAATTTTGAAAATAGGATCATTTGATTTTTATTTATTTTATCTTCAATTATTTCTACTATCAAAATATGAGAGAGGGAATAAAATGAATTTCCCAAAATAAAGAAATAATGAAGATTTAATAAAAAAATCAAATAAGATTTTTATTTTTAAGTTTTTCACTTTTATTTGCCTTAGGGAAAAATGCGTGTTTTCAAAAATTGCATTTTAGGCCCCGTGTAAAAGTTCATTTTGTTCGACTCATTTTTAGGAGTCGGAAAAAATTTACTTTGTAAATTTTGGAGTTCGTTTAGATTTTATTTTATTCGTTTTTCCGCGCGTGATTTTATAAAAAAATCATGGCGCCCACTGGGCCAAGGGCCCACTGCCCAACCGCCCCCTCCTCACATGCCACTGCCAGCCGTCCGCCGCCGCCAAGCCGAGTCCGAGGAGGACTCCTCCTCCTCCTTGCTTGCCCCTCCCCAAGCTACTCCCCCCTTTAAATACCCCTCACCCCCTCTCCTCCCAACCCAGCGCCGCGCCCCAAACCCGCCGCCGCCGCCGTCACTTGTGTCGCCGCCGCCGCCGCCACTTCCGCCCGCCGCCGCCGCCCGCCGCCCTAGCCGCTGCCCTGAGCCCCACCTCGTCGAGGTAGCCGCGCCGCGCCACCCTCCCCTCGGTTCGGTTTTTTTTATAAAAACCGTTCTGGTTTTCTTTTTCGTTGTCCGGTTTTTTTTCGAAACCCTAGATCGGTTTTATTCTTCCGGTTTTGTTGTTTAGCGAGCGTTCGCCGGACCGTTCGTCTTAACGAACGTGATCACCGGTTATTCCCGGTTAACGAACGTCCGTTCGTTTGACCGTTCGTCATTTTCTTTAACGGATTTATTCCGCTATTTTCCGATCGCGATTTCAGATCCGATCTTCGTTCTAGTTTATCTTCTCGCTCGTTTATCGGAATCAGGTGATTCAAGCGCCTGGAGTTTCGTTTCGAAACCGCCGTTCCGACTAATCAACTTAAACAAAGTTTTGCTACTATAAAATTTTACCTAGTTTCAACTTGCTAGAACCGAGCTGTTTTCTTCCGCCGGATGTTTTCCGTTGTTTTGTTTGATTCGTTTTCTTTTGCAACCAGGGTTCTTAAGTTGAAATTTCTGGTCAGACCTTTTATTCGAGATTTACCCGTGCATTAGATGAGTACTTATTGTATGCTTGTTGTCTGTCTGCGATAGATCACCCAGAGTGCGCTGCTTGTTACTTCGAATCTCTAGGTTTCGCGGATCATCAGCAAGGCAAGTAACACTTTGATCATAATTTCTCATACCCAGTTTTTATGCATTAGATCAATCCTCGAACACTTGCGTGATTAGGATCTAATTAAATTGTGGGATGGGAAGTAGTTGAGGTAGTACCTATTACCTGTTTTACTTATGAAACCTTGGGAGTTACTTCAACGTTTGCTTATTTATGCCATGCTATGCTCGTAGACGTGGTTGGGTTTGATTGTATCCATGACAAATGTGAGATTGTTAAATTAATGGTTTATTTAAGGTGGCAACTTAAACACACATCTGGGTGGATTGAGGCACCTGGTTTCTATCAGGATTTGCCTGTTTTTCTTCGGACCGCCACCCAGGCTCAAAGGGATCATAAGATCATTCATGCTAGTAACTTCCGTGTGCAGCCACAAGCCATTATGGGCTCTGGCATAGTTGATTAAGTTGTGCGAACTCTTACGGGTAGACTAGCAGATGTAGGGGTTGTAGGTTGGTACGGTCTACCCACAAGTAAGGTGCTAGCGCTTCTGAAAGACTATGTCTCGGTCATCCGTCTCTCAAACACCATGTAGTGCGAGTGTAACACCCCAGATGTAACTTTCCATATTTGTAACTCCAACTCTTGCCATTTTCGGCATTGTGATATGATATTCCCTCCGTGGTTGGCTTTTTTTTCTTTTTGCATTTTGTCCATGTCATGCATTTCATATCATGTTATCATGTGCATCGCATTTGCATACGTGTTCGTCTCTTGATTCCGTGCATTTTTCCCGTTGTCCGTTTTGCAATCCGGCACTCCTATGTCCCCCGGCGTCCCCTTTTACGTTTTTCCGTGAGCGGGTACTAAACTTTCTCGGAATGGACCGAGGTTTGTCAAGTGGCCATGGTATACCACCGGTAGACCACCTGTCAAGTTTCGGGTCATTTGGAGCTCGTTTGGTACTCCAACGGTTAACCGCACTCTCGCAAAGGCCTCTTTTAAGTTGCAGCCCAACACCCCTTCAAAATAGTCCAATAACCCATCTAAGTCACTTCCATGCTCTCCGTCGTCGGATCACGATCGTGTGGGCGAAAATCGCACCTCATTTGGAGCTTCCTAGCTCCTTCTACCTATAAATATGCATCTCCCCCTCCAAATCCGGGATCAATTCCCCCGAAACCCTAGACGAAACCCCCTCCGCGCCGCCGGACACGTCCGGATCAGACCGGACGCGTCCGCCGCCGCGCACCGACGAATCAGGGGCTGCCACGTGGGCACCGCGCCCACTTCACCGCCCTCCGCGCGCCGGCCATGTCTTCTTGATGTATGCATGCTTAGTTTATCATGTAATACTCTGTAATGAGTGCTTTGAGCTCTTGAACATGCCTACTTGTTATCTGTTTTTGTCATGCCCTGTTGCTGAATCTGTTAACGAAACTTGCTATATTGACATGGGTGTTACTATATTTTCTGATCCTTTTTGGCTTATGGTCAGTAAGGGACTTTTGTTCTATGGTTTGAGTAGATTCATGCCATGCCTTGTTTTGCTATTATAAGTTCCTGTAGATTGTTGTTTTCTTGCTCTGAACATTGCTTCCTGATGCTGATTTGGCCATGTTCAGTAATTTCACCAAGTCTGTGAAGCTGATATATTATGCACTTTTGCCATGCTTGTTTGGACCTGTTATAATGTGAATTAGCCGTAGCTCAGTGTTCATATTTTGTCAAGCATCTTGAGTAGATCACTTCAATATGCTTTTCTGGTACGTTTGGGTGCAGTAGCTTAATTTCTTGTTGCTTGCTAAGTGGTATCATGCTGTTAATGGCAGATTTGTGCCATTCTTGTTTTGCTTGTCATTTGCAAACCGTGCATCCGATTCGGTGATCTTTATATCGATTTCAACCGAAATCATCTCATCTTTCAGCGGCATACTTGGTTTGCCAAGTTGATGCCTGGTTCATCATTTTCCTTCGAGCGCAGATACGCATTGCATACCACATCTCGCATATCATGTCATGTTTTGCATCATGTTGCTTGTGCATTGCACCGTGATTTATTGTGGTTCCTTTGTTTGTGTTCTTGCTTTGGGTAGAGCCGGAGGCGAGTGCGTGAGCGAGGAACCTGTTGAGAACGCTTACGAGGATCAAGCTTTCGACAACTCTCGAGAACTTTGCGAGCAAGATGACCATACCCTTGAAATCACTTCTATCTTTGCTATGCTAGATGCTCGCTCTTTTGCTATGCCTATGCTACGATGCCTATCACTTGCTTATCATGCCACCCATATGGCCATGTCAGCCCCTAACCATCCTTTCCTAGCAAACCGTTGATTGGCTATGTTACCGCTTTGCTCAGCCCTCTTATAGCGTTGCTAGTTGCAGGTGAAGATGAAGTTTGTTCCTTGTTGGAACATGGAGATGTTGTTCCTTATTGGAACATGTTTACTTGTTGGGGATATCACAATATATCTGCTATAATTAATGCATCTATATACTTGGTAAAGGGTGGAAGACTCGGCCTTATGCCTTGTGTTTTGTTCCTCTTGCCGCCTAGTTTCCGTCATACGGTGTTATGTTCCTTGATTTTGCGTTCCTTACGGTTGGGTGATTTATGGGACCCCTTGACAGTTCGCTTTGAATAAGACTCCTCCGGCAAGGCCCAACATTGGTTTTACCATTTGCCACCTAAGCCTTTTTCCCCGGGTTTCGCGAGCCGAGGGTCATCTTATTTTAACCCCGGACCGGTGCTCCTTCCGGTGCTGGCCCAAACGAGTAAACTCGGGGCCACCACGGGAAACTCGAGGCTTGGTTTTACTCGTAGGATGTCTCATCCGGATGTGCCACGAGAGCGAGATATGTGCAGCTCCTATCGGGATTTGTCGGCACAATCGGGCGCTTTGCTGGTCTTGTTTTATTCTGTCGAAATGTCTTGTAGTCGGGATTCGAGATTGATCGGGTCTTCGGTAGAAGGAATATCCTTCGTTGACCGTGAGAGCTTATAATGGGCTAAGTTGGGACACCTCGCAGGTATTATCTTTGAAAGCCGTGCCCGCGGTTATGAGGCAGATGGGAATTTGTTAATGTCGGTTGTAGAAAACCGAAGTTGACCTCAATTAAAATACACATCAACGCGTGTGTAACCGTGATGGTCTCTTCTCGGAGTCAGGGAAGTGAACACGGTGTTGGAGTTATGTCGGCGTAAGTAGTTCAGGATCACTTCTTGATCGCTACTAGCTTCACGACGTGTGCTTTGCTTCTCTTCTCGCTCTCTTTTGCGAATGTAGCCACCATATATGCTAGTCGCTTGCTGCAGCTCCACCTTACAACTCTGTCCTTCCTATAAGCTTAAATAGTCTTGATCTCGCTGGTGTGAGATTGCTGAGTCCCGTGACTCACAGATTCTACCAAAACAGTTGCAGGTGTCGACGATGCGGTGCAGGTGGCGAACCGAGCTCAAGTGGGAGTTCGACGAGGGCGTGGTCGTTACTATGTGTCTTTTCCCGATGATCAGAGTGGAGCCAGTTGGGACGATCGGGATCGTGTAGCATTTGGGGTATCTTTTATTTTGGTTCCGTAGTCGGACCTTGAGTGTAATCTGAATGATGGATGTTTATTTATGTATTGTGTGAAGTGGCATCGTAAGCCAACTATGTATCTCTTTCCTTATGTATTACATGGGTTGTGTGAAGATTACCTCACTTGCGACATTGCTTTCAATGCGGTTATGCCTCTAAGTCGTGCTTCGACACGTGGGAGATATAGCCGCATCGAGGCGTTAAGTTGGTAATCGAGCCTTCCCGACTTAGGAGCCCCCGCTTGATTGTTTGTTTGGCGTTGTTGAGTCTAGAACAAAAATGTTTTGAGTCTTAGGATTATATATATCGGAGAGTAGGATTCTTTTACTCCCAGTCCCTTCGTCGCTCTGGTGAGGTCTCCGACGTAGAAGTTTTGACTCTCCTCTCCTCAAATTTCACTAAATTTTTTTAGGATCACGGGTATCTTGGAATCGTTCGATGGTTTTGTGACGAGAACATTGTTCTTGGTGCCTCGACATTTAGGTTTTGTGGCAGTGTCCCGGGAGTTGAGCTCCGAGGTGTTGTCGTCACAATTTTATCGTTGCGATTCTGGAATACGAGTTTTGCCGACATCGAAATCTCTTTTGTGCAGTTGTTGGTGAGATAACCCGATAACCTAATCTTGGGCGAGCTCGGGAGTATTGCCATGACTTGTATAACGGATGCTTTTGAAGGTCGAGGTACACGATTTCGAAGGTTTCTTGGTTATGTGTTGACGGATGGATACAGCTGGATCTAGGTATTGTTAGTTTGGGTGATATATTTTGTGTCCCTGTATCCCCAACACTAGATTGCATAACCAGAAAGTTTGGGAGTTTATAGGTGGGATTCAAGTAGCTCTTAGCATTTCTTCCCGCAGATATTTGGTTCGTGATTGGGTAATCCTTACCACTTATTTGTTCGATCGTACCTTGTTATTTTTTCATCAACCTTTAATCAAGTGGCTTCTCACCTTAATGGGCGTGTGATGTTAGCTTTTGGAATTCATTCGTTCATCCTTGTTCGAATGTTTATTGTGAAGACTATATGTTGCAATTTCTATCCGTTGATTCTACTTGTCTATCTGTGTATCAAGTGCTAACGGATGTCACCCTCTTCAGGATGGCTCCGCCAACGCGTCAGAATCCGGAATGAAATGATGGGAGTCATTCGAACCCTCCACCTCCACCTCCGCCTCCGGAGGCATGGCAAGCTATCATGGCAGCTACCAATGCCAATGCTCAGATGATTTTGCAACTCTTGCAAGAGCGTACCCAAGGGCAAGGCAATCAAGGAAATCAAGGTCAAGGCAACAACCAGCCGCACTTTGCTACTCTCAGTCAGTTCCTCGCTAATCAGCCGAAGTCTTTCAGTTTCTGTGTCGAGGCCACAGACGCCGACGATTAGCTTGTGGATATCTGCAAACATTTTGAATGTAGCAATGCCAGACCTGAGGACTTTGTCAAGTTTGCTTCGTTTCAACTCAAGGACCAAGCTGCTGAGTGGTACCAGCAATACAAAGATTCCAGAGGAGGTCGTGTCATTACAGGATGAGTTCCGCCGAGATTTCAGAGCTCACCACATTCGAAAAGTGTTGTTGAGAGCAAGCGTGAGGAGTTCCGCAATCTCAAGCAAGGCAACATGTACGTGTATCAATACAATATCCAGTTCGAAACTTCGCTCGCTTTGCTAAGCAAGGCGTCCACGATGAAAAGAGTATGATCTATCAATTCAGAGGTGGTCTCGAGAGAAGATCTGCAATTAGCTCTTGTGCTTTTTGAGCCGAAAAGTATGATGAATTCTACAACATGGCTTTGAAGCAAGAAGCTGCCCAGCTCAAATGTGAGGCTTCTAAGAAGAGAATCGGAGATGCAGTTCAGTCTTCTTCTTCCTCTCAAGTGGCAGCTAAGCAGCAGAAGTTCTACCTTCCTCCTCCTCCGTTCCGTCGGCCTTATCGCAGAAGAACTCAGGTGGTCGTGGATCTTCCCACCCGCCCAACCCAGGCTATCGAACAAGTCAAATTCTCAAGCTCCAAGGTCTAATGCTCCTTACCACCGTCCGCTCTCGTGAGGTGACTTGCAACAAGTGTCGTCGCAGAAGGTCACTATGCGAACAAGTGCTTCAACCAAAGCGCCTTCCGCCTCCTCCTCTGTGAAATCTTCCAGCAATGCAGTGGTCAAGCATAATCCCAACCATGCCAAGGTGAACATGATGAATGCAGCTCAAGCGGAGGAATCTTCGATGTGATAATGGGTAATCTTCCGATTAATGATATTCTGCAAAAGTCTTATTTGATCTTTGGTGCATCGCATTCTTTCATGTCATATCCTTTTGCATGAAGCACAATGTTGACACAGACATTTTGTCCAAAGTTATGCAAATTGTTTCTCCGGAAAGCTTATGACTTCTAGTTTGGTTGCTCGATGTTTCTATCAAGATGGGCGACTATAGATTTCTGCTAAACCAATTGTCCTTGGTGACTCGGATATTGATCTTATTCTCGGAATGGATGGCTTTCTCGGCACAAAGCTCAGCTTGATTGTGCTGCCGGGGAAATTCAATTGACTCACTCTTCTAATGATGTGATCATCTATGCGCTCGTGATGAAACCATTCGGTTGTTTTCTCTCAATGAGAAGGGCGAATTGGATGCTATCTCTTAGATTCCAGTCGTTTGTGAGTACCAAGATGTCTTTCCAGAAGAGCTTCCAGGAATGCCTCCTCATCAGCTAGTTGAGTTCGTTATCGATCTTGAGCCTGGCACTAAACCCGTTTGCAAGCGTCCATACAAGCTTGGACCTAATGAGCTGAAGGAATTGAAGAAGCAGCTCGATGAACAAGAGCGTCTGGGTTTGATCAGACCGAGTTCATCTCCTTGGGGTTGTGGTGTTCTTTTTGTCCAGAAGAAGGATGGCACGGACCGACTTTGCGTCGATTACCGTCCATTGAATAAGAAGACAATCAAGAACAAGTATCCACTTCCCAACATCAATGAGCTTTTCGAGTAACTCAAAGGTGCTAAAGTGTTCTCCAAGCTTGACCTTCGTATGGGTTATCATCAGATTCGCATTCGTGAACAAGATATTCCCAAGACAGCATTCAGAACAAGCTTTGGTTCTTATGAATATACTGTCATGTCTTTCGGCCTTGTCAATGCTCCTCCAACATTCTCTCGAATGATGAACTTCATCTTCAACCCCTACACCAATGAATTCGTCTTGGTCTATCTTGATGATATTTTGGTCTTCTCCAAGAATAAGAAGGATCATGCCAAACATTTGCGATTGGTGCTAGACAAGCTCAGAGAGTATCAATTCTATGCTAAGTTCTCCAATGTGAATTTTGGCTTGATGAAGTGCTTTATCTTGGTCATATCATCTCCGCCAAGGGCATCGCTGTTAACCCCGAGAAGGTGTCCGCGTTTGTGAATTGGGAACCTCCTCAGAATGCCAAGCAGCTCCGCAGTTTTCTTGGTCTTGCAAGATATTGCCGAAGATTCATTGAGAATTTCTCCAAGATTGCAAAGCCTCTTTCCAACCTCCTTCAGAAGCATGTGAAGTATGTCTGGTCTCCTGAGTGTGACGTTGCTTTCAATACCCTCAAAGAGAAACTCGTCACAGCTCTGTCTTGACTCCTCTGATGAATCCAAGCCATTGAAGTTTTTCGTGATGCTTCTCTTCAAGGTCTCGGTCTGTGTTAATGCAAGAGAAGAGAGTTGTGGCCTATACCTCTCGTCATTTGAAGCCCAACGAAAAGACCTACCCCACTCACGATCTTGAGTTGGCGGCAGTTGTCCATGCATTGATAACATGGAGACATCTCTTGTTGGGAAGGAAAGTGGACATTTTCACCGATCACAAGAGCCTCAAGTATATCTTCACTCAACCCAACCTCAACCTCGAGCAAACTCGATGGGTGAAATGATTCAACAGTACAATCCGAGTATTGAATATACTCGGGCAAGGCCAATGTCATTGCAGATGCTTTGAGCAGGAAGGCTTATTGCAACAGCTTAATCCTCAAGCCCTTCCAACGGATCTCTCGTGAAGCTTTCCATAAGCTGAATCTTCAAGTTGTTCCTCAAGGCTTTCTTGCCAACCTCATAGTCTCTCCTACTTTGGAAGATCAAATTCGTGAGGCTCAACTCCTGGATACCATGGTGAAAAAGGTGAAGCGTTGTATCGACAAGGGCATTTCCATGTACAAGTGCTTCCACATTGATGACAAAGATACTCTTTTCTTGAGGACGGATTGTGGTTCCTAAGGGTGATCTCGTAAAGTCATTATGAACGAGGCACACAATTCGCTTCTATCCATTCATCCTGGAAGTACAAAGATGTACCATGATCTCAAACAGTCATATTGGTGGACTCGAATGAAGCGAGAAATTGCTCAATTCGTGAATGAATGTGATGTCTGCAGAAGAGTGAAAGCAGAACACCAACGACAGCTGGTCTCCTCCAACCTCTTGCTATTCCAGAATGGAAGTTTGATCATATCGAAATGGACTTCGTGACTGGATTTCCTAAGTCCAAGCGTGGAAATGATGCTATCTTCGTTGTCATTGACAAGCTTACTAAAGTGGCTCATTTTCTTCCTATCAAAGAATCCATCACAGCAGCTCGGTTGGCGAGTTATACACCTCGAGATTGTCTCCTTGCGGCATTCCACAAGTGATCTCTTGGACCATGGCAGCAACTTTACCTCCAAGTTTTGGGATTCTTTTGAAGGCCATGGGCACCAACATTCGTTTCAGACAGCTTTCCATCCTCAAACAAGTGGCCAAGTCGGCGAGTAAATCAAATCCTTGAAGATATGCTCGGGGCTTGTGTCATTTCCTTCGGTATGAAGTGGGAAGATTGTCTTCCATATGCGAGTTCTCCTACAACAACAGCTTCCAAGCGAGTTGGGCAAGGCCCCATTCGAAATTCTCTGGCGAAAGTGCGTACTCCTCTCAATTGGTCGAAACAGGTGAGCGCCAACTTCTTGGCAAGCGACTTGATCACGAAGCGAAGAAATGTGTAAAGTCATTCGTGAGAATCTCAAAGCCGCATAATCGCGCGGAAGAACTATTATGATGACAAGCACCGTGATGTGGCTTTTGAAATCGGAGACCATGTCTACCTCGCGTCTCTCAATGAAAGGCACTCGTCGCCCGGTATCAAAGGAAGCTTGCCCCTAGATACGTGGGTCCTTTCAAGATCATTGGCAAAAGGCGATCTCGCCTATCAACGAGCTTCCATCCAACCGCGAGCGTGCAAGATGTGTTTCATGTGTCACAACCGCGCAAGTGCTTCAAGACTCTGAACGCACCATCAACTTCAAGAGATTGACCTTCAAGAAGATCTCTCTTATCATGAGCACCCGTTGCTATTCTTGAAGAAACGGCGCAAGACTCGCAACAAGTCAATCAAATTCCTGAAAGTGAAGTGGACACACCATTCGACCGAGAAGCCACCGGGGGCGTGAGGATCACCTCCGTTCGAATATCCGGAGTTCTTTCAGTCCTAGATCTGGGACGAGATCCTCTTGTAGTGGTGGAGTGTTGTAACACCCCGGATGTAACTTTCCATATTTGTAACTCCAACTCTTGCCATTTTCGGCAGTGTGATATGATATTCCCTCCATGGTTGGGTTTTTCTTCTTTTTGCATTTTGTCCATGTCATGCATTTCATATCATGTCATCATGTGCATCACATTTGCATACGTGTTCGTCTCTTGATTCCGTGCATTTTTCCCGTTGTCCGTTTTGCAATCCGGCACTCCTATGTCCCCCGGCGTCCCCTTTTACGTTTTTCCGTGAGAGGGTACTAAACTTTCTCGGAATGGACCGAGGTTTGTCAAGTGGCCTTGGTATACCACCGGTAGACCACCTGTCAAGTTTCGGGTCATTTGGAGCTCGTTTGGTACTCCAACGGTTAACCGCACTCTCGCAAAGGCCTGTTTTAAGTTGCAGCCCAACACCCCTTCAAAATAGTCCAATAACCCATCTAAGTCACTTCCATGCTCTCCGTCGTCGGATCACGATCGTGTGGGCGAAAACCGCACCTCATTTGGAGCTTCCTAGCTCCTTCTACCTATAAATATGCATCTCCTCCAAATCCGGATCAATTCCCCGAAACCCTAGCGAAACCCCTCTCGCGCCCGCGGACACGTCCGGATCAGACGGACGCGTCGCCCGCCCCCGCCCCGGCGAATCAGGGGCTGCCACGTGGGCACCGCGCCCGCCGCCCGCCCCCGCGCGCCCGGCCGCGGAGCCAGTGTGGGCCCTCCGGCCCAGCCAGCGCGCCCGCCGGCCGGCAGCGCAGCCGCCGCGGCCGTCCAACCACATGCCCCGCTCCGGCCCCATGCCCGGCCGCGCCGCCCTTGCCCGCCGGCCATCCTCGTCGCCGCCCGCAGCTCGGCCGCGCCCGGCCGCCTCCGCCTGCCCCAGCTCCGGCCCGGCCTCTCCTCTCCTCCCGGCCCAAGCTCGGCGAGCAGCCGCCGCGCCGCCGCCTCGGCTTCGCTCCGGCCAGATCTGGATCCACAAGCCGGTTGACTTTCCCCCCCCGAAATTCATCTAAGTCTTTTTCGTGATGATATTTGTTGCATTTTCATCGTGCCATAACTTTGCACTTGTGACTCCGTTTCGTGCGTGTAATATGTCAAAATGTTCATCTCGAAGAGTAGATCATT
This sequence comes from Aegilops longissima, assembly GCA_021605205.1. Classification (NCBI taxonomy): domain Eukaryota; kingdom Viridiplantae; phylum Streptophyta; class Magnoliopsida; order Poales; family Poaceae; genus Aegilops; species Aegilops longissima. The sequence goes on along the minus strand of CM038678.1, from coordinate 58,633,497 downwards.
TCATCTCATTTCATCATTTTCATTTGAGCTCATCTTGATGCTAGAAATTCTGTTGGAAGAGGGCTATGTGATGTTAGTTTCTGCTTCTTAACAGAACATGCACTTTTGTCATTTTTGCCATGATTGATGTGTGCACCCTATGATCTTGAGTCCTACATGTGTTTTGTAATATGCCATGCCATCTTTCCAGGGGTGTATGCCATGTATTTTTGTGATCTCTGTGGTGACTAGCACAAGCATGCAAAGTAGGCTTCATGATGTTGCTGATTTCAGCCCTGTTTCTTGATATTTTTATGCCATGTTAACTTGATGCTACCGAGAGATCCATGCATATTTTGAGATACTTCAGTAAGGATGTTTTGAACATATGGTTATGCTCTATCCATCCATGCCTTTGTTTGAAATTATGGAGTGCCATAGCTTGAGTCAATCGAGCTCTACTTTTGCTATAAAATGTTTCCTGACATATTGTTTACATGTTATTCAATTTTGCCAAGGTTGTTGTAGTTGATCCGTGTATGCTATGATGTTGTTCTTGCCATGTATATCTTCTATGCCATGTCTTCTTGATGTATGTATGCTTAGTTCATCATTTAATGCTCTGTAGTGAGTGCTTTGAGCTCTTGAACATGCCTACTTGTTATCTGTTTTTGTCATGCCCTGTTGCTGAATCTGTTAACGGAACTTGCTATATTGACATGGGTGTTACTATATTTTCTGATCCTTTTTGGCTTATGGTCAGTAAGGGACTTTTGTTCTATGATTTGAGTAGATTCATGCCATGCCTTGTTTTGCTATTATAAGTTCCTGTAGCATGTTGTTTCTTTGCTCTGAACATTGCTTCCTGATGCTGATTTGGCCATGTTCAGTAATTTCACAAAGTCTGTGAAGCTGATATATTATGCACTTTTGCCATGCTTGTTTGGACCTGTTATGATGTGAATTAGCCGTAGCTTAGTGTTCATCTTTTGTCAAGCATCTTGAGTAGATCACTGCCATATGCTTTTCTGGTACGTTTGGGTGCAGTAGCTTAATTCCTTGTTGTTTGCTAAGTGATATCATGCTGTTAATGGCAGATTTGTGCCATTCTTGTTTTGCTTGTCATTTGCAAACCGTGCATCCGATTCCGGTGATCTTTATATCTATTTCAACCGAAATCATCTCATCTTTCCAGCGGCATACTTGGTTTGCCAAGTTGATGCCTGGTTCATCATTTTCCTTCCGGAGGGCGCATACGCATTGCATACCACATCTCGCATATCATGTCATGTTTTGCATCATGTTGCTTGTGCATTGCACCGTGATTTATTGTGGTTCCTTTGTTTGTGTTCTTGCTTTGGGTAGAGCCGGGGGACGAGTGCGTGAGCGAGGAACCTGTTGAGAATGCTTACGAGGATCAAGCTTTCGACAACTCGAGAACTTTGCGTGCAAGATGACCATACCCTCGAAATCACTTCTATCTTTGCTATGCTAGATGCTCGCTCTTTTGCTATGCCTATGCTACGATGCCTATCACTTGCTTATCATGCCACCCATATTGCCATGTCAGCCCTAACCATCCTTACCTATAAATATGCATCTCCCTCCAAATCCGGATCAATTCCCAAAACCCTAGGCGAAACCCCTCCGCCGCACGGACACGTCCGAGGATCAGGACCGGACTAATCCGCGCCAGCCTCCCGGCGAATCAGGGGCTGCGTGGGCACGCGCCCGCCGCCCGCCCTCCGTAGCGCCCCGCCAGCCGGAGCCAGTGGGAGCCCTCCGGCCAGCCAGCCCAAGCGCCCGACAAGGCAACAGCGCAGGCCGTCCAGCCATCCCGCCCCGCTCCGCACATGCCCGGCGCCCGCCGCTTGACCGCGGCCATCCTCGTCGCCAGCCCGCAGCTCGGCGCGCCTCCGGCCGCCTCCGGCCCGCAGCTCGGCCCGACCTCTCCCTCTCCTCTCGGCCCAAGCTCCGGCGGCCCCAGCCCCAGCGCCGCCTCGGCTTCCGCTCCGGCGGATCTGGATCCACAAGCCGGTTGACTTTACCCCCCCGAAATTCATCTAAGTCTTTTTACGTGATGATATTTGTTGCATTTTCATCGTGCCATAACTTTGCACTTGTGACTCCGTTTAAATGCGTGTAATATGTCAAAATGTTCATCTCGAAGAGTAGATCATTTCATCTCATTTCATCATTTTCATTTGAGCTCATCTTGATGCTAGAAATTCTGTTGGAAGAGGGCTATGTGATGTTAGTTTACGCTTCAATAGCAGAACATGCACTTTTGTCATTTTGCCATGATTGATGTGTGCACCCTATGATCTTGAGTCCTACATGTGTTTTGTAATATGCCATGCCATCTTTCCAGGGTGTATGCCATGTATTTTGTGATCTCTGTGGTGACTAGCACAAGCATGCAAAGTAGGCTTCATGATGTTGCTGATTTCAGCCCTGTTTTCTTGATATTTTTATGCCATGTTAACTTGATGCTACTGAGAGATCCATGCATATTTTGAGATACTTCATGAGATGTTTTGAACATATGGTTATGCTCTATCCATCCATGCCTTTGTTTGAAATTATGGAGTGCCATAGCTTGAGTCAATCGAGCTCTACTTTTGCTATAAAATGTTTCTCGACATATTGTTTACATGTTATTCAATTTTGCCAAGGTTGTTGTAGTTGATCCGTGTATGCTATGATGTTGTTCTTGCCATGTATATCTTCTATGCCATGTCTTCTTGATGTATGTATGCTTAGTTCATCATTTAATGCTCTGTAGTGAGTGCTTTGAGCTCTTGAACATGCCTACTTGTTATCTGTTTTTGTCATGCCATTCTTTGAATCATTATGGAACTTGCTATATTGACATGGGTGTTACTATATTTTCGATCCTTTTGGCTTATGGTGATAAGGACTTTTGTTCTATGATTTGAGTAGATTCATGCCATGCCTTGTTTTGCTATTATAAGTTCCTGTAGCATGTTGTTTCTTTGCTCTGAACATTGCTTCCTGATGCTGATTTGGCCATGTTCAGTAATTTCACAAAGTCTGTGATGCTGATATATTATGCACTTTTGCCATGCTTGTTTGGACCTGTTATGATGTGAATTAGCCGTAGCTTAGTGTTCATCTTTTGTCAAGCATCTTGAGTAGATCACTGCCATATGCTTTTACTGATGCGTTTGGGTGCGATAGCTTAATTCCTTGTTGTTTGCTAAGTGATATCATCTTGTTAATGGCAGATTTGTGCCATTCTTGTTTTGCTTGTCATTTGCAAACCGTGCATCGATTCGGTGATCTTTATATCTATTTCAACGAAATCATCTCATCTTTCAGCGGCATACTTGGTTTGCCAAGTTGATGCCTGGTTCATCATTTCCTTCGGGAGGCTACGCATTGCATACCACATCTAGCATATCATGTCATGTTTTGCATCATGTTGCTTGTGCATTGCACGTGATTTATTATGGTTCCTTTGTTTGTGTTCTTGCTTTGGGTAGAGCCGGGGCGATGCGTGAACGAGGAACCTGTTGAGAATGCTTCACGAGGATCAAGCTTTCGACAACTCTGAGAACTTTGCGAGCAAGATGACCATACCCTCGAAATCACTTCTATCTTTGCTATGCTAGATGCTCGCTCTTTTGCTATGCCTATGCTCGATGCCTATCACTTGCTTATCATGCCACCCATATTGCCATGTCAGCCCTAACCATCCTTTCCTAGCAAACCGTTGATTGGCTATGTTACCGCTTTGCTCAGCCCCTCTTATAGCGTTGCTAGTTGCGGTGAAGATGAAGTTTGTTCCTTGTTGGAACATGGAGATGTTGTTCCTTATTGGAACATGTTTACTTGTTGGGGATATCACAATATATCTGCTATAATTAATGCATCTATATACTTGGTAAAGGTGGAAGACTCGGCCTTATGCAGTGTTTTGTTCCCTCTTGCCGCCCTAGTTTCCGTCATACGGTGTTATGTTCCTTGATTTTGCGTTCCTTACGGTTGGGTGATTTATGGGACCCCCTTGACGATTCGCTTTGAATAAGACTCCTCCAGCAAGGCCCAACATTGGTTTTACCATTTGCCACCTAAGCCTTTTTCCCCGGGTTTTCCACGAGCCGAGGTCATCTTATTTAACCCCGGACGGTGCTCCTTGAGTGCTGGCCCAAACAAAGCTGAAGGGCCACCACGGGAAACTCGAGGCTTGGTTTTCTTGGTAGGATGTCTCATCCGGATGTGCCTTGAGCGAGATATGTGCAGCTCCTATCGGGATTTGTCGGCTGTCGGGTGACTTTGCTGGTCTTGTTTTATTCTGTCGAAATGTCTTGTAGTCAAGGTTTGAGATTGATCGGTCTTCGGTAGAAGAATATCCTTCGTTGACCGTGAGCTCATAATTGGCTAAGTTGGGACACCCTGCGGTATTATCTTTCGAAAGCCGTGCTGTGGTTATGAGGCAGATGGGAATTTGTTAATGTCGGTTGTAGAAAACCCGAAGTTGACCTCAATTAAAATACATCAACATGGCGTGTAACCGTGATGGTCTCTTCTCGTGAGTCCGGAAGTGAACTCTGATGTTGGAGTTATGTCGGCGTAAGTAGTTCAGGATCACTTCTTGATCGCTACTAGCTTCACGACCGTGCTTTGCTTCTCTCCTCGCTCTCTTTGCAAATGTAGCCACCATATATGCTAGTCGCTGCTGCAGCTCCACCTTACAACTCTGTCCTTCCTATAAGCTTAAATAGTCTTGATCTATGGTGTGAGATTGCTGAGTCCCGTGACTCACAGATTCTACCAAAACAGTTGCAGGTGTCGGCGATTCCGGTCTGGTGGCATAGAGCTCAATTGGGAGTTCGGCGAGGCGTGGTCGTTACTATGTGTCTTTTCACGATGATCGATGTAGTGGAGCCTAGTTGGGACGATCGGGGATCTGTAGCATTTGGGGTATCTTCTTTTATTTTGGTTCCGTGGTCGGACCTTGAGTGTAATCTGAATGATGGATGTTTATTTATGTACTGTGTGAAGTGGCGACTGTAAGCCAACTATGTATCTCTTTCCCTTATGTATTACATGGGTTGTGTGAAGATTACCTCACTTGCGACATTGCTTTCAATGCCGTTATGACTCTAAGTCGTGCTTCGACACGTGGGAGATATAGCCGCATCGAGGGCGTTACAGCGAGAAACCAAACGGAGGCGATCGAGTCTTGTGGGGAAAAATGCGCAAACCTCTGCAGAGTGTATAAACTAATCATGATTAGCCGTGTCCCCGGTTATGGACATCTTGAGTATCTAGTACTTGAATATGATGTGAATCTCAACATGTTACTCTAATTTAATATTGTTGGGTTTGTTAAGTATTATTTTTAATTGGGATTGAGGTTGCTGTCAACCATTCTCAATGTTTAACAACCACCATGATAGTTAAACAAATTTATTCCTTCGATGAGGGAAAAAGCGGCTTTATGCAAAAGCTGTAACAGTAGAGCTTTTCCACCAGCCACATGCATGTAGTACAGGCTTATCATTCCTTATTCTCTATGTGTTACATTGCCAGCATATTCCATGTCTTGACCCATTTCGGGCTGCAACTTTCATGTTGCAGACTTTTGAATTAACTTAGTAAGGTGCTTTAGGTCGTGGTTCTATACTCGATGATGCCGCATTGGAGTTGATGGACTCACTTATCTTCCAAGTCTTCCGCTATTATCGTTATTAGATGGCCTTAAGCCATATTTATTATAATAAGTCCTCTTTTGAGCAGCGATGTAATAAGTGTGTGATTGCTACTCTGTTATAAATCCTTGAAAATCTTGTGTGGTGTCATTCTTGATCCGGGATGACACACTGAGCACGAAGACTTGATCCATTGAATTCGAGGCGGCTATTTATAGCCTAGGGCAACCCAACATGATAAGACATAAATTGTAGCGCCTGATTCAATCATACACTAATCATACGCGCAAATGTATGCGATATCGAGGGACTCACGGGAAGATATCACAACACAACTCTAAAACATAAATAAGTCATACAAGCATCATAATACAAGCCGAGGGCCTCGAGGGCTCGAATACAAGTGCTTTCGATCATAGGCGAGTCAGCGGAAACAACAATATCTGATGCAGACATAAGTTAAACAAGGTGCCATAAGATGGCTAGCACAAAGCGGGATACAATCGAAAGAGGCGCATGCCTCACTGCACAGATCCTCCTAACTACTCCTGGTAAATGCGTCGGTGAGCCTGCGCCTCCGGTATACAAGTCATCATTGTGGTGGCGTCGCTCTGGGCACCATCGTCTGATGTAACAATCGAGTAGAGATAGGGAAAAGGGGAACAAGGCAACCGTGAGTACTCATCCAAAGTACTATAAGCAAGAGAACTACACTACATATGCATGGATATATGTGTAAAGGGCCATGTCGATGGACTGAACTGCAGAATGCTAGAATAAGAAGGATATCTAATCACAGTGAAGACTACGCTACAGTAGCCTCCGTCTTGCAACATGTAGAAGAAAGTGAGGTGAAGTCCTCAAGTAGCATTGCATAGCATAATCCTACCAGCGATCCCCTCCTCGTAACCACCAGAGAGAGAAGCGACCACGGGTTATATCAGCACTTGGAAGGGTGTGTTTTATTAAGTATCCGGTTCTAGTTGTCATAAGGTCAAGGTACAACTCCAAGTCGTCCTGACTTGAAGATCACGGCTATTGAATAGATTAACTTCCTGCAGGGGTGCACCACATAACCCAACACGCTTGATCCCATTTGGCGGACACACTTTTACGGGTCATGCCCGCGCGGAAGATCAACACGTCGCAGCCGACCTTGGCAAGCAGGCGGTCGACGCGCCGGTCTAAACCTAAGCGCCGGTATGGGCCCATCGCCCTTAGCACACACTTGCGTTGCGAAAATGACGGGCAGACCTAGCAACCTCCATTACAAAGGAAGTCACGTTCGCGGTCCAATTTGGGCGTGCCGCTCGATCGGCGGCGTCACGAAGGCTTCGGTGATACCATGGCGCCGGTGCCCATATCTTTCCACGTGGTTGGTTGGTGCGTATAGACCAAATGGCGGACTCAGATCAAATACCAAGATCTCGTTAAGCGTGTTAAGTATCCATGAACACCGAGCAGGGCCAGCCCACCTCTCACCGAGGTAGTCTCAACCTGCCTGTCGCTCAAACACAAAGATCCATCCGGAGGCCGTCGGGACAAAGGTCCTTTCAGCCCCCAATCCGTGAATCACTCGCGGATACTCCTCGAGCCGACCGACTTTAATCACCACATGTATCATGTATAAAGTATATAGTATATACCGTGATCACCTCCGAGTGATCACGCCCGATCAATATATAGCAATGAGACGGACAAGAATGTAGGGCCACGAGATGGAAATACTAGCATCCTATACTAAGCATGTAGGATTGCGGGTAAAAGGTAACAATGATAGTAGCAAGGACAGGCTATGCATCGAGGATAGGTATATGAAGCGATAACATGCTACACTACTCTAATGCAAGCGGTATAAGTAGAATAGGCGATATCTGGTGATCAAGGGGGGGCTTGCACTGGTTACTCGGCAAGAGAGAGTTAAATCAACTCCGTGGTCGAACTAAGCGGCGGCGGCGTCGGTCTCGGTGTCTAAGCGGAAGAAGAGGAAGAAACAATGAATATTTAAGCAAAGCAGATGCATGGCGATGCATGACTATGCAAAGCGTGAAGCTAGTCGTGCCCTAACGCTATGAGGTGATGCCGGTGAAGGGGGAAACATCCGGGAAAGTATCCCGGTGTTTAGTGTTTTCGAGCGAGGAAGGGCGGAGGAAAGTTCGAGTTCGATAGGTTGAGGATGCGTGGCGGGCGAGCAGGTTGCGTTCCGGATTCGTCTCGTCGTTACGAGCAACTTTCATGCGAAAGTATTTTAATCCGAGTTCTGGATTAAAGATATGATTTTCTAAAGATTTTATTAATTTATGGAATT